>JACEEZ010015426.1:122500-160000 GCA_016584305.1 Chionoecetes opilio | reverse complement strand
AAGGAGGAGATCGAGGGAGTAAATTGGAATACTTGCATACTTTATTAAATATTTCCATATCACAATTTATTTTCTTTACGGTCATATATAGATAATCTGGTTATCTTTCGTTCTCTCCCGTTACTCCTGAAGATGAATAAAGGTATGAATGTATGCATTACCGATGTAGCAAGCAGAGGGTGACTTATGAAGGGTTTGTTTTCTACACCAAAAGTTAAGACGCCCCACAAACCTTCATCTGAACAAAAATGCCAGTATGGTTATGGAAGGTTACGTCATGAAAATAATACTCATCACCCTCCTAGTTCTCTCTCTCTCTCTCTCTCTCTCTCTCTCTCTCTCTCTCTCTCTCTCTCTCTCTCTCTCTCTCTCTCTCTCTCTCTCTCTCTCTCTCTCTCTCTCTCTCTCTCTCTCTCTCTCTCTCTCTCTCTCTACCTACTTGATGACAGACAAAAGGTAGGACGCAACAAAGATGTGTCATTGCTATTTTCACAGAAAAGTCACCAAACCTTGGCAGAAGCCTAAAAAAGATTAAAGAACGCGGGGTTACTTGAGTGAATGTAGCCCCTATTAATGTATAACCCCCCCTCATACTACCCCCTATAACTCCCATATGATACCCCCTATATACCCCCATATAACTACCCTCTCCCCTGCACCTTCTTATCAGACGAACAGTAGACCATTCCTCACTTTTTATCAACCATCATCACGTCACTTTTTTTATGTAAACCTTTTTTTTTCTCTTTTTTTTCTCTCTCTCTCTCTCTCTCTCTCTCTCTCTCTCTCTCTCTCTCTCTCTCTCTCTCTCTCTCTCTCTCTCTCTCTCTCTCTCTCTCTCTCTCTCTCTCTCTCTCTCTCTCTCTCTCTCTCTCTCCTCCTCTCCTCTCTCTCTCTCGCCTTGCATCAATCTTTTTTTTAGGTCGGGAGGCTGACAGGAACACATATAAAAACGAGTAACACATTTGTATTCCTCCGTCGACAGTCTCGTTCATCTTGATAACCTTTATGCCAATTTACAAGTCTAACGTAACCTTCTCCGCCACGCCCCTTACCGGAGATAAATTAGCCCCATACAAAACAAGAATAATTTATAGAGGAAAATATTGCTGTTAATTGTAACTTTTTATCTTTCTAAATGAACAGCCGGTGATTCCTATAAATGTTCTTTCGTTTGAATGTTTTTATTTCTAGGGAGGAATAGGTCAAACACGTGAAAGCAACAACCAATCAGTATCTGGAATATTTACGAAGTGGCTTTTTGCTTAAGGGCTTTGCAATAGTCGTTACTGCACAAGTGTCAAACGAATATTTACCTGTCATGATGCTGAAAACTTAGTGAGCAATAATTAGCAAGGTGTCCGCACATATGGCACGCACTAAATAGAGTAATTGACATTTTATTTTTATTTTAGTTATTTTAGCCACGCCTCACTGCATTTGACAGACGCTCATTATGACATGGTCCATTTCACCCTGATATATATTTTTTCACTAGTTTGTTTTTACATGTAATGAGAAGCAAATCCGATAACTGTGTATAGAAAAAGTCATTATCATCACGTGGCAGAGAGGTCTCGTATTTCATGGGGGTTTAATCTATAGACTTTTAATAGTATGTTTGATAGTATAATAATTGATAGCATGTCTATTAATCTTGAGTTTAACGAGTGACTGCTGTACGCGAGGGAACGAAAATTCTGCTTCTTTATCTTGCACATTCAGATAATGACCGTTGACAATTAGAGATTAGATAGTTAATTTGGCGGAACAATCTGAAGGTTAAAATTATATTCGATTCGACGACCCAAGACGCATTCCTCGCCATCAGATGTAAAAACAGACATTCTAACGATTCCAATTACTCACAACGGCAGACACCCTCCCCAACACCCCCCTGGCCACCCCTTCCATCTTACAGGAACTACCACATGTATAGGTCTCGTGGCCTCTTGTAGCTTCCTTATTTTCTTATGTTCCGACCGGCCCTTCCCTTCCCTCACATAGGGTCGCCTGTATGCATAGCCGCGGGGGATCGAAGAGTAGAATGAGAGAAAGCTTTAAAAACAGATACCGGTTGAAAGAGGCAGAAAGATCTATAGATGTAATGATTCAGAAACTACTAACTTAATGAAGATATGGACTGTATTTGAAGGGACACACACACACACACCACACACACACAGGTAAATAAAACCGTAGTAACATATTTTGGAAAGCCTTGTTATTTGACGTTTTGACACACACACACACACACACACCACGCACACGCACACACACAATCTTTTCCAACCTTTAAGTGATCGACAGGCCACGAATACCGTACATGAGTTTAGATACAAATACAAACAAGTTCACTCGCGCCCTCTGTTGCCTCGGCGCCGCAACGAAGGTCAGCCAGCGATCAAAAGGTCACTGTCACTACTTCTCTTTTCCTCCTCACCTCACCCTCCCTCCCTCCGCAGTCTGCCACGCGCCGCCCCCCGCCGCGCCCTCCCAGCTGTACACCCTCACGCCCGTCGTATTCATGTTTACAGGGTTTCTTTTTTGTGCGCAGACTAACGCTTGCCGTGTAGTTAAAGGTGTGAGGCTGAAGAGAAGCGAGAATATCATATTTGTAGCTATTTTTCTTCCCCTCCTGCCTCGTGTTTGTTAGGACGCTCACCACCTCCTCACTTCCTTGACCATCAGATTTGCCCCTCGAATCGTTGAAAAGTTTTGATTGGTTAGTCTGGCGAGCGTGAGGCAGGATATTTTCAGTGCCAGGAAGGCTGTGGTGTTCCTGCCTTGAAGAACCGAGCGGTGATCACTAAGCACGAAAAATGAAATGCCTACCTTGGTCTAGATAGAACCAAGAATTGGTCTATCTAGACCAAGATGCCTACCTCGCTTGAAATTATTAGGTCGGCGTAACTCGTATCATCCATTCTACATAAGCTGCGTTTAGTCGCACATTGCTTAATGGTTGCAATAGTAGTGCTTATGTCAAATTAAAGGTAATATACTTCAGTTGTTGCGTTTTTAGTTGGAGTATAAACAACTGTCGGTGATTTACGCTCCAATGCAAATATTCTTTGATTTGGAAGAAGCGATGCGAGAAGATGTCAATAAAATAAGACTCTGGCGCAGCATCTTTCTGGGTAAGACACACAAGTTCATTGACCAACAAACCAACGTTGAGAACATCGGTGGCGGCATAAAACCACAATAATGAATGCATCTATCGGCATTTACTTCAAGGCTACTCACACAGGAGGCAAAATAAATTGTTAAAAGCATCGTCCACGGATCTCACCGCGCCTGATTACCATCACTGGACATATTATATACAGAAAACCAACATTCCCGAGAGAGAAGAGGTGGAGGAAGGGGAGGAATAGAAGACTGTTTAAAATGTCAAGACTTACCACGCACAAAGGATTTCTCTTCTCCAGTGATTTGATTCCCTTATTCAGACTCGCAAAGGGTAGTCTGTCACAACCTTTGCCAGTTTTCAGCGGCGGTTAAAGGAACAACTAATCCGAGGCCAAACAATGTCCCGTCGTCCCCTGTGTCGTACGCCCACCCACGCCAAGAACGTCACTGAGGCTGTAATGAAGCGACACAGAGATCACGTGACCTTGAAATTCGAGATTCGAGATTCGTTTCGGATCAGGTTTCGTGGAAATATGAAGCAATTAAGCAACGGGTGGATGACAGCAAGGCAGGGATACGCAAGGTTCTTTGATAGAATGCAATAGTACAAAGGAAAAACTGGGCTCCTTTCATTGTGAGATCGTCCTGGAACCGAATCTATTCGACCATCTAAATCGTTTTCCAGGTAATTTCCCGCCGAGCTCGAGTCATGCGCGAGTCATGCTTGAAGCAAACACACGGAGCCTCGGAGCCGCTCATTCTATTGGCTTGAGTCTTCGCTTAAACCTCACCCTTTAACATCCTAAACATAAGTATAATCACGGCAGTAGTGGTGTTTTACTATGCTACTGTCACATAATACAGATTGTACATTATTGCTTTGTCTCAGATTATATGCTAGCGGTTTTTCTTCCCTTTATAAATATTTCAACTAAGTTTCTAAGCCCGTTCATCTTAAGTTCAGGACCTCTATCAAGATACTGTACCAGTTTTTTTTTTAGTTTTTTTTTATCATCAAAACGAATATTTGCCGCTTGGAGAAACATCTGGATCATTATAGATATAGACAGTGTTGACGGCAGCGACGGGGCGACGGGGTGTTGAGTGAGGGTGTAAAGATGTATGGCTTTGTTGTCAGAGTAGAGAGAGAGAGCGGGAGGGGAGGACGAGGGTAGATTAGAGTTACTTTGGTCTATATCTATACATAGGTGCGCTAGTGGGAAAGATGAAGGGAAGGGAAGGGGGGAGGCAAGCCTACACTGCCACTGCTGCAGCCACACCTGCTGCCTCGTCTCAGCGGAACTCAATAGCGACAATTATTGCTCTTGATCGTTCATCAACTTCATAATATAGAGATCGCCGACGTAATCCAGGGGAGGGAGTGACGTCGGGTTGAGGGGGAGGGGTGGCGGGCATGCGTGATCGAGGCAGTTTCCATCTTTACCCTGCGAAGGTTAACGCTTCAAACAATATAATCTCCGCCATAATCGATAACAACAGGCAGTGTTGCCCCGCGGTGTTTTCGTCATTCAGGGTTGTATGTTATTCTATATTGACACTTGATTGATGAATGTGACAGGTATGCAGGTTGCAAGCGTCCGTGGTCCCACGGTCAACAAGGGCGGCCACTAGTGGTCTCTTCAGCGACAATCAAGGGCCGTCAGCAGCCTCCGGCCCTGCCGTCGGGGGCAACACTTGCCGCGACCTTCAGGCCAGCGGCTATTTAGCGCCACGGCCAACATAGCATTGCCAACGTAATACCTCTCAGGGCTACGAAGTAAATTATGCACCTGAGGTTGTGAGCCATTCACAATGCCATGAGAATGTCGTAAATAAGCAGTAAAGCAGATGAGTCACCGCGTTAGTGTGGGGATGAGGCAGAGGGTCGGGAATGGGGACTGAACTACACTGCCGCAGACGAGCCGATCGTGAACTCATATCAAACAGGACGCCAAGTTAATAATGTCGCTTGTTACGATGGGACAGAGAAGATGCGGCACTTCCTGATGACGTAATATCCTTTCCTCCCAAGGACAAGGCTGCGGGCTGGTAGTCGGTGACGCCCTCAGTGCGTAGTTATGCCGAGCTGCCTTCACAAGCAACATGTGTCGCTGTGTAGCCTATTATCGCAGCTGAATTTTAGATCGTATGTGATAGAAATAACATGTGTAGAAGTGTATTCACTTGTAAAAAGGAGTTTTGACAGTAAATTATCGCAAATAAAAGATGATTTCACGATAATCTTGTACTAATTAATTTGTGTGTTAAGCCCAATGTGTCAGCAAACTGTGGATTGTTTTACCTGTGCGTGTGCTGTGAAGTGCGTTGTTGTTTCAGTGTTGTATGGGTATCCGGTGGTGGTGCCGGCCCAGCAGCAGCAAGTCATAGTGTCCAACCATCCTCACCAATCCTCACCGCCGCCCCAGCAACACCACAACTACAGCAAGAAGAAAAAGAAAAAATACCAACGTCGCCGACAAGTGGATCTCCCACCCGCTGTAAGACTGACTGCTTTCATAGTTTTCCTGCCAATCTGTTAAAGGCATAACTCTTGAAGGTCTTCCTTGCATTTCTGACAAACATTACATAATAATAATCTCAATACCCACCATAAAAGCTTAGAAAAGTTATATACTAAATTATACATGAATATCATGAATGTATGACTAAGAGACAAAACATAACTGGAATAAGTCACATGATAACCTTCAGTACAACTTCCCTTGACAGTAGACTCCTTACCTAAAGATCCAATTAACCACCTTGATGACCTTCTTTCAGGGGAGCTACCTGGACCCTCAGCTGTACACTGGCGAGCCCTTCGTGGCCACCTCAGGAGGCTACGTGGTGCCCTTGGAGACTGCTGCCTCAGTTTGCCACATCCACGGCATCCAGTATGTGACTCCCGCCTTCCACCAGCGACTGCCCGATGAGGGTTTTGTCTCCCTGCAGCACTCCCCTTACCTGCCCGACGTGGCAGCCGAGCCTCCCACGGCAGAGGTTCACACACCCGACGGGACCAATAGTCAGTCAGACTCTAGCAGGACTGTCTTCAGTGACCTCCAGGACACTGAACGACAGCAGATTCAGGAAATACTTCAGGAACACAATAAAGTTAGTAAGTCGGACTCGACTGAATCCTCAGACTCTGGGGTATCCGAGTCTGAGGAGGCCCTCGCCGCCGAGGCATCATCCGACGAACTAGAGACCCGCCAGGACTCCCTGGCCACAGAGGTCACACCCGAGTCAGAAGACAGCTCAGATGCTGCTGCAGACACCACCACCTCAACCTTGCAGTGTCAGGAGGATTTACTGACCACCCCAGAGGTTGAAGACACACCGTATGTGTCCATCCAACACGACACTGTGACAGCCGAGCTATGCAGTGCCTCTGTACAAGCTGAGCTATGCAGTACCTCTGTACAAGCTGAGCTATGCAGTGCCTCTGTACAAGCTGAGCTATGCAGTACCTCTGTACAAGCTGAGCTATACAGTACCTCTGTACAAGCTGAGCTATGCAGTGCCTCTGTACAAGCTGAGCTATGCAGTGCCTCTGTACAAGCTGAGCTATACAGTACCTCTGTACAAGCTGAGCTATGCAGTTCGTCTGTACAAGCTGATGTTGATCTCAGTGTCTCCAAGGAGTCACAAGCCTGCCAAACAGAAGAGTCAATATCTGAGGACCAAACAACATGTCAGGAAGTGGTAGTGTTGCATGTCAGTGATAGCTTAGACGGAGAAGCTGCAGACAGTGAAAACGAAAGTGAAAATATACCAGAATCCATCACTGCAGATACAGAGACCAGCGATCATCAAGAAGAGGAGCAGCCAGCCTGTCTCAGAGCTGTTGCTGAGGAAGAGGATGACACTGCTACTGAAGAATGTAATGACAACACAGTATTGACAGTAGCCAATGCTGAAGATGACAGCTGTGTGACGGAGATACCATGTGAAAGTGAAAGCAGTGAAAAGTCTTCATCTGACACATCTGTTAGGGACAGTGAAATACTTGCTCAAGTGGCTGAGGAGGAGACTCTCAGCAGCAATACAACAGTAATAGACGTGGCTGTCGATAATCAAAACTTTCTCAGTTCTACAGAAATAAAGAGTGATAATTATGAAACTCCTTCCGATGATTGCATCAATTCTTCAAGCACTATTGATGAAACTATACCATGCAAGAGTGAAGGAAATTCATTAGAGGAAGAAAACTTGACAGATGAAGATTTTGACAGTGAAGTGCTACCTAATGAAAAAATAATTTCAAATAAGGAAATTTATGAATCAAAGGATGAAAACAATATATCAATAGGAAGGATAAAAGATTTAAAAGTGACTGAAGCCGTAACAAGGTGGATTAGGGAAGTTACTCCAGAAAAAGCATTTACATTATCCCAAGAGTTTCAGTCTCGTCTGCTTGCCGATCAAGAATCTGTCGGAGAAATGGATACTGAAGATGAATATATCGAGGATGAAATGGCTCCCGAGGCAAAACCCGACATAATTTTGGAGCCAAAAAACGTGAAAAGCAACCCTTTGGTTGCACCGTCCAGTGAGTCCCCAGTCCTGGGGGCGGACGGCTGCGGCAAAAGGGTTGCGTTCATGAACAAGTTCCGAGGAACTACACCCGATACCATTGATGATTATGATGGTTCTAGCACCATCAGTAACCTAAGTGTTGGTAATGTGCACTCAGAAGCATCAAGTTGCCTTGCTTCTGTGAACCAAAGTTTTGATGAAGACGCAGAAAAGTATGCAGGAAACCCAGAGATGTACGACCCTTCTGCCTATGCCAAGTACTACCAGCTGGGAATAGAAGTGGATGAGATAACACCCACTGCAACACCCCCTCTGGTATTGGAGGGCTCTCGTGGAGCCACACCCTTTCCTCTCATTAACTCAGAGACTGTCAGTGAATGTGGGTCGGAAGACATCGACTCCGTGCCTCTCAAATATGAAATCCCTCGTCAATACACTGATACTTCTCCCCTGTCATTAGCGACCGAAATTCTCAAAGCAGAGAAAGTAATAAACAATATGACTCACATAACAGGAGACCGAGAGTCTTTGGCAGTCGCTGAGCAAACCTACGGAAATCCAGATAAATATTTGAAGCACTACGATGCAATCTCTCACAATGAAGTGAGCGACAGCGGAGTGCAATCCGAAGACAGCAGCGACGAGACAGAGGGACGCAGCATTGTCAGCAGTGGTGTTGGGTCATCACTTGCCTCCACCCCAGCAGTATCCCCCGCCCACAACCTCATGGGCATGCCACCTCTCCAGCCATACCCTCTGAAAAATTTATCTGCTGGAGAAGGACCAGTACCCTACAAGACAGTGTGCTGTGCTGTCATGTGAGCAATTTGCCCATTAATTTATAAATGGGTTTTGCTCCTTTTTGTTAACCCTGTGGCGTGGAAGGCAGGCAAAGGGGGCATCTCCCTCTGCCCCCGCCCGCTCGTGCCTTACAGGGAGATTTCTGGGTGGGGGACTGCCCAGACACCAAGGGTACAACGCTTACACTGCTGTGAACGGTGATCCATGTGGTCACATGCTCACCTGTTATTTTTAAAGCATTTGACTGATATAAAAAAAAAAGTCAGTATATGTGTGTATGTTGGATGCAGTATGAGTAGTGAGTCAGAGCAGGTTGCCGTAGGATAGTGTCCTTGAATTCCTCAAGAACTGTGCTTTTGGTGCTAAGGTCGATAAGCCCAAAAGAAGGCACAGGCCTCACTCGGGCTGCACTGCAATTGATATCTTCAGCCCTGCAAGGTCTCTCCCCACCCACATAGAAGCTTGTGCATCTTTTCCAGGTGTAGAAGGCTCCACGTCATAGTGGGCAGTTGCCCTGTCAGGCTTGGGGATGAAAGTCCAACAAAGTCACATCACCCAGAGTTGCTTCATTCTCATGCAATGTCATTGTGATAGGCATAGTGAACCCTATAGATAGCTGTTATTTATTTTTAGACACGTGATGTTTTAGTCCTAATGTAGAGATGTTATACCCTTGTGCATTTACATGTCATTTGGGTAGTGTTATGGTAGGTAGCATTGCTGGCTGCAGAGAGGAGCATAGGTGGGCCCGGTACCTCGTAGGATAGCCAGGGCTGGAGACCACACTTTGTTTTCGTTAAATTACATCAATTCAACCAAAATTTGGTCAACTCTCATTTTTAAGAACTGACAGTAAGAAATTGGCTTTTGTCAATTTGGTGTCAGTTTTCCTTAAAGATGAATTAGACTGTGTGTTTTCCAGGCTTGAAGACTTAGCATCCTACAGTTTCGTTGAAACAGCTGTATGTTGTAGAGACAGCTCTCCTCATTACTAGGTAGATGCCTCTTTTGTTGCGACTGTTGGATGTCAACTGAGACCCATTGCTGCATCAAGTTAATTTGCATAGTACACAGCATAGCTGATAGATGCATGTCATTTCATCTGTTAGTTATGATTCTAAGGGTAATGCTGCAACTAATGTTCACCCACCAAATAGAAAAGATGGAATTGTTTGATTGTTACACATCGAAATGTAAGAAATGGTTGTTCTTGAATGATACAGAGAGTTTGAGTTGTTGTTTGTTATAGCTTATATACAATGGAACTGAAGTTCACCTATTTTTGCTGATACATGTTTCAAGGTTTTTACCTCTTGTTGTACGATGAAAGATTTGCTGACCAATGCACTCTCTTTTGCATATCTTCAGCCTTTGTGAGCAATGGATCATGGTCCTAATGCCTCTGTGACTTAAACAAAAGACTGTGGCAGCTTAACAGAAGTACCTAGGCTGTGTTACAAAATGTTGTTTCATAATTACATATAATAATTTCTATAATTTTCAGATATAATTCAGACCAACTATGCCATTATCAATTTCCACTGTTGCCATATTACTTATATTCCATAGTAAAGACTGGCTGCACCCTATATGGTTAAATGCCAAGGCTGTTGGATTGTTGTTTTCTTTTTTGTAAATATAGAATCAATAAAATTTGTTGTAATTAAACCATTTTCAATAACCTGTGCATGTATGTGTGTACGTATATATATATATATATATACTATATATGTTTTTGAGACCACAACATGGACCTATGATACATTAACATTCATGGCCCATGTGGGAGGGTTGTTTAGTCCCCATTTTGTAATGAACATAAATACACCAGAACCCCTCGGCCATGTGGGACGTCCTTATTGACAGAAATGGTTAACGTGGCCGTGTTTGGTGCAAAATCTGGTGTAGCATCGGTTCGAATCCGGTGCGGGGAATGGAGAAAGGAAATTATTTATTTCTGAATGATGAATTACCAGCCTGAGTCCTGTGTCTGTTGGAAGGACAAACTGAGGGGAATTCAAAAGGCAATTGTGGCCCAGAGCAATGTGAAGCCTCTGTCAGACCTAGCATTACTCATGGAAGCATCACCTGGCTCCATCTTACAGCCACTGTGCAAGTCTGTCGACAGGGCATGGTTATCCCCCCCTTGACTAAGACTGCCCCTTCAGGAATCCCCCCTCAGAAATATCTCAACAGCAAGAAAGAGTAAAGAGAAGAGAGAAGATAAGGAGTAAGAAGGCGAAGACCCCCTGCCCCCCCATTACAATTTCACACAGTGTTGCAGCATGTCAATGACACACTTCTGGCACAACATTCACTTCAACATCATCATCTTTCTGTTTAACGTCATATTTTCACATAATGTCTTAATGAGGTTAGACGGTCGATGATACGCTTTCAATGCCGTTGTCGGCATTTATAATTTTAATTTGTGGCAAGAGTTTTACGACCATTCACTTCAACGACTAACAGCAATCAATGTATAATTAGCTATTCCGTTCTAAATGACCTTTTCTAAATGCAAGACTATGCTAGTGAAGTTTTATCATGTGAAAACTTTTAACACGTTTGTTTTGAACAGATGACAAAACAGCGTCAATCCACCAGACACAAAAATTTCCAAAACATGTTCAAGTATATATTTTGACCTCTATGACTTACAATTATAAGAACCAGAATGGATCCCATGGAGTACAAATCCGAACCGTTATCAACGAAGCACAACAGAAGTAGTCAGACTTGTTTAGGCTGCTCCTCAATGAAAGGATAATGTTGAGTCCTGCACCAATCAATAACAATACATAATACCCCTGTACCGCCAAAGCAAGGTGCCTTGTCTACAGGGCGTCATGGTATTCCACTCACAAGAATTATGCAACACAGACTTAAGAGCATTAATGAGTATCCCTGAAGCAGGAGTATGGATGTAAAAGTTTAAAAAATGAACAGCTGTATAACTTTGAATCTTTTGTTTCAATTTCCTTTCTGCCACTCAACCTGAACCCCTTTCATTCTGTTGTAGTTAAAATTACTTTTTCTGTATAAAACCATCCATCAATGGGACATTTTATGAGACTGCAATTATATGTTTTACAGTAGACTCTATATATATCCAGCATATATTATGGTCACAGATATGCAGAAGCCATTCTGCAGTAAAGAAGATTCTTTCATACCTTTCTATGTACATAAATATATTTACAAAATGTAAAGGAACAAGACAAATCACAATAAAATGGCAGAGACAACATACCAAAAACTACCACTAAGACAAAACTTATTGTCTGACTGATTGCATCACAGGCTGTCAGCGAAGACACAATGGTACACGGTAAACCTTCATGTAGTGACAGTATGATATGCTGACTTCCAGCCCTTCAAGGAGATGACAAAAAGTTCACCCGGAAACATAATGGAAATTGTGCTTTAAAATTCTCACTACCTGATTAAAAAGCTGCCATGAATTAGATTAACATAAAAAAGCTCAATATAACTTAACAAATGTACACATAATATAATTAACAGTTAGAAGTACCTTGTAGACAGCAACAAATAGTGATGATAAAGAGTTTGTGCTATGGATGTCCTAGTAAAGTCAAGATCTCTGCCAGAATTTTGCATAAAAATTAGGAACTCATGAACCACTCGTACTTGTGATGAGTAGCAATTCATAAGGTAGGGCAAGTGTGTACCTCACGCTGGGGAGAAGAGTCTGTGCGTGAACCAACAACTTGTAAGTCATCCGCTCTTGAATTTCCATTTTTTACTTTTATTCCTACTGCAGGCTTGGAATGAATTTTGCTAACTAAGTTTTGGGTATGAAAGCTTTGAAAGTTATGAGCTACAGTGGAATTGCCAATTATGCAGACAGTTTTATATGGTTTTAATATTATGTTGGTAAATGAAGGATTTGAAAATAATGAATTACGTACAGTGAAATTGCCACTTATGCAGACAGTCTTATCTGGTTTTAACAATAGGTAGGTAAGGCTGGGAGAACACTGAGATGCAGGCAATGCGGCACAGATCAGGGCAGAGATCTACAGCTTACTGTTTGAAATTAAAGCGTGCACATTGGTATGCACGGCAACAACGCACATGTGCAGACCTGCGACTGCTGTAATGAACTATTGTTGCTACTCTGGCAAACTGTCGTATAACACAGGAGGTGAACCTAAGCTAGACTACTTCCTATTTTTCATCACATTTCTGTGGTTTTCCATTGATGAGATTGATTGATTGATTGTAATGCCAAAAAAGGGGAAATGAGCCAGACATCAGAGGTCATATGGCACTATGGCAAAGCATTAAAAAAAGGGAGGGGTTAAAGAAAAAGAGTGAATTGATTGATTTAATGTCAAAAAAAAAGGGGGAATGTGCCAGACATCAGAGGTCATATGGCACTATGGCAAAGCATAAAAAGGGGAGGGGTTTTAGAAAAATAGTGAAACGGGATGTTACAGCAGGATGGTTAGATCAAATGAAGGATGTGTATTTGTTGGAGGAAGATTATATATTGGAAATTGGGACAGGGGGTGAGTAAGGAAAGTTTCTTGGAGTCAGATAACTTAAGGCTCATTGCAAGAAATCCATTGATGAGACAATCTCCTGTAATCCTCCCTCACCATTGTGCTCATCAACCACCACACATGCAGTGCTAGGTCAGGGCACCGCCTGTTTCATGTAACACTCATTTTCTGAAGTTGTAAGTTTCACGTGGGATGCCAGCAATGACTCTTACATAAGTGGCAATTCTGCTGTACTTGCAACTGCTGACAATATACATAAGGAAGTTAAGCCCGATAAAGCTTCATGTGTTATACTGTCTTATACACTTAAACTCATCCACTGAAAATACAAATGTTATGTACAGAGATGAAAGCACTGTGGTCCTTCAACACTCACACTGCTTACTTGATGCACTGAACAGTTTTTGTCTCATAGATCAGCTTGACAAACCTCTGGCTACTTATTGCATAAAGCAAATCACCAGCACACAGCACATGTCTAGCATTAATTTGCCACAACCTTATTAGCTTATACTTTTGATGTCATAGCTGCTTGTCATTTACAACACAAGCCTTATATTACAGCCCATACTTTAACCAATTAAAGCAATGGTTATGTTGCCATAACATGAAACAAAGTAACATGTAACAAGCAGCATGTCGTATACAATACCATCAATCTTGTGGGTGAGACTGAATATCTTGGTGTATTCAGTTTAGTGGCATTCAACTTATATAGGCATGGATAGGTCCTAACATATTTTCTTTAAAATTGTTCATGTTAACAATGCTTTGCCCTATCAAATGTACTTGCTCCTCTCACAATCACATGCAATTTACTTTGCCATAAAGAAACTGAACAACTGTTTAAAACTTAGTATGTCTGCCGAAACAGAAACAATACTGTAAAACCAAAACATTCAACACTAGTTTGGTAGCTGCACTTCCACTGAGTGTGTCAAGGAAACAGACTCACAGCCACTCCGTGATCTATACACGCTGCCTCTTGATTTTCATGACAAAAAATCAGAAGTGTGAATATTTCATCTAGGATTAGTGAGCACTCAAGTGCCTTTTGTTCTCATACAGAAAACAATTTTGCACCATCAAATTAGCATAACAAATATTTCAAACTTATGTTTTCACTCAGAGTAAAAACATGGTTAATTTTGGGGATCCTGTAAATATTTGCTTGTAAAATAAAGATGTAAGTAATACATTTAAGAGTGTAGAATTAACAATGCAATGTCATAAAAAAAATTAAGAACAATATTTCTACATTGACAAAGTTGCATAATTGGATGTCAGACAGTTGCTTTGGGACACCACATAACGGTTCAATTATTGCATAATATCCTTGAATTGACTGTCATGAAGCCATTCTTTTTGATACTTATTAGTAAATTGCACTTAGAGAGCACTAACTCACCTTGACTTTTCATGGAGCAGGGAGTCAATAAACAAACTGATGAAACTTTGCGCAAGAACCTCAATCAATCAATCATTGGGGGCATACGCCGGGGGGCGCGTCGCCTCGCCCACCTTACGACACCACTCCTGGGGGTCACCTCGCTAGAGTCCCCATGCAGGCTCCCTTCCCATACCAAGCAACTCTCGGTAGGAGCGCATACTGCAACAAGAGACATGAAACCCAGTGTGTGTTTTATCCTCACCCGCATTATACGCTCATCAACCAGAATAACCTCAACAACTGACGGCTGCAGTTTGCTGGAGATGCCTATAGCTACTCCCCGGACACGGTGACCATTGCTCATGCCGGACCAGAAGTAGGTGTAACCCCTACTGCTAGTCTTGCCACTGCCAGGCCTCCTCGTCTCAGAGAGTCCCACTATATCCACCCTCAGCCTACTGAGCTCGCCCGATAGGAGGTAGTCGATGATCATCCGAGAGGCTCAGAACGTTCCAGGAGCCCACACGAAGAACACTCCGGAGGTTTATTCCAGGAGTGATTCGACAGGCAGGCGCAAGCAAGAACCTCGCACGTTCATAAATTTGTCGTCACTTAATATCATGGCAAAATTTCTTTAAAACCTTCATATTTCAGTTCACCTTCATCCCTATACTGTACAGTGTTGCATGAGCCTTACTTATCACAAAGGTCTGGTATAGCTACAGCATTTGGGTCACAAGTTTACTCACGATCTGGTGGTTGCAGTATCCACACCCCCGTCATAAAGGGACAATAAAGAGTTCATCTTATAATACTTTCTCCACATCACTTATGGATACTCAATGACAACGGCTAAACCTCAAGGTATCAATATATCTTATAGATTATCTTTTCACAATGCACATATCAAGTACGTGAAGTTCTGCATGTAACGTATATGAGATGTCTTTCTCTGATTTTACTGGAGAAAGAATCCACAAGGTCACACTGAGCTGCCGGCCGGTGGATCACTGTTGGTACACTCATATAAAAATATAGTATATCATCAGGGGTGAGTTGTTGTTGTCGTCCCTACCCGAACTCCCTCAGGGCACTGCAGCCACACGTCTCCGTCAGGTTCTGAAGCACAACTTGGGGTCAAGGCCTTTGAGAAGCAACATGAAGCAGGTCGTTACATCACTTAGGTTGATAACACTTAGCAGCTTCCACTGAGATTTGACACATTTTTCGCTGAGATTTAAGCTCGCGCTGGGGTCCCCGGCCCTGCTGTGCGTGACTAGCTGCGCTCACTGAACTGGTAACCCTGGATGTCCTCCTCTGCAACCACACAGGGATGGGGTAAGACATTGTTAAGGTATTGTGAAGTTATTGTAGGTTATTGTTAAGTTATAAGAAAAAGCTATTGTGAAGTTATTGTAGAGTTATTGTTAAGTTATTGTATAGGCTATTAAGTTATTGAGTAAGCTATTGTGAAGTTATTGTGAAGTTATTGAGTAAGCTATTGTGAAGTTATTGTGAAGTTATTGAGTATGCTATTGTGAAGTTATTGAGTAAGCTATTGTGAAGTTATTGTGAAGTTATTGAGTAAGCTATTGTGACGTTATTGAGTAAGCTATTGTGAAGTTATTGAGTAAGCTATTGTGAAGTTATTGAGTAAGCTATTGTGAAGTTATTGAGTAAGCTATTGTTAGGTCATTGTGAAGTTATTGAAAAGTTATTGTGAAGTTATTGGTTAAGACATAACTTTGGTGAGTATAAAACCCTACACCTCAATATCTAATGAGGAACTTTTTGAAAAGCTAACGCCACCAGATGTCTCTAGGTCTGTCACTTCTTTTGCACTTTGAGCCTGAATGATCTATCAATTACCGTAAATTCCGTGCTTCTTCGGGGGATATCAGCATTACAATTCAATACAACTAAAACAGTTCTTAATAAAAATGTAGTTTAGTCAAAGTGCAAAAGTGACAGCGCTAGAGACATCTGGTGGCGTTAGCTTTGAAAGTTCCCCAATAATCTGAATTACACATTTATGATTTCTATTGCTTTTACCATTTGTGTTGAAATCATGAGTAAATAAGAAAATTTGATATTCAACACTGAACTCTGATTTTTTAACTTCAAATAGGAAAATATTCTAATTTATGAAATGCTATATGAGCACAAATATGTTTTTCCTTATCTAAGCATGCTCTTGTAAATCAGAAAATTTAGATATGCATAAAGCTGAGTAAGGAGTTAAACTAAAGAAATATAATTATGTACAAAAACTTAATAAAATAAAATATCTGCAAAGAAGCTGGACAAAATAATAGAAAAATGATAAAATCAAAGGCTAGTAAAACAAAAAGCAAGTGACATTTTTGTCAAAGAAAATTTCCAGTCATCGAAGTTCAAATTCAAGATCCATACCTTGGCATGATGAGACTTACTTATTTAACTTGGCACTTCACACTACATAAAATAAATGTGTGCATTAATCAAATGTAAAGAAAAGCCTTCACAGCACATGCCCTGCTTGCTAGACTTTCATAAGTGATTCTTAATGGTGCCATCTTAATGATCTTATGCTAACTAAACTGTCAATTACGTGGCCAGTGAAGAGCATTTGTGATTTTTCAGCAAAACCATAATGCACTGAACAATGCAATGGTCCAGTGCACTTAGAAAACAACATTTACGGGCAAACGGGTGTGCTGGTATTAAAATGTTATTTCCAAGATAATTCATCCTGAGGCATCTTGCAGCATAGTTATGACGCTGACTTGAGCAGAGCAAGAGCAAGCATATTACAGTAAAGCCAAAGAAAACAAAGCTAAAAAAAGAAAAAAAGGCTAAATACTAACCAAAATTATTAAAACTTCAAACAGAATCAACAAAAAAGTTGCAGGGGTTGTCCATGGCCAGATTGAAACTGTTGGTACTGGCGGCCAGGTCAGGACTCATCTGCTCCACCAGGCGTGCGGGGGGAGCAGTAGGGCGCGGCGCCTGGCTGGACGGAAGATGCGGGAAGGCAGGAGGAGGGTGAGGGTGGCTGTGAGGGGGGGGATGAGGGTGGCTGTGGGGGAGAGGATGAGGGTGGCTGTGAGGGGGGGGATGAGGGTGGCTGTGAGGAGGGGGAGGAATGCCCGCTGGGTGGTTGTGCCCGTGGGGAGGGTAGCCTACAGGAGGAAGTGGGTGGGATACGTGTGGGGGTGGTACGGGAGGGATTCCTTTTTGATGGGATGGGGGCAGAGGAGGGTGTGATGCAAACACTTGGGGCACACCTGTGGGGTGCTGCAGCGAGGGGTGGGGCAGGTGGGGCTGCTGGTGGTGGGGCTGGGACAAGGTGGTGGCGGTGGAACGCTCTGACCCGCTAGATCCTCCCCCCGTGCCCACCGTCCCTACCCCTATTATACCACCACTCCCGCCCCCTCCACCCACACTACCACTGCCTGAGCCCGTCCCTCCACCACTCCCTATCCGCCGGGCACTCCGCTGGCTGGCCTCACTGTCACTTCCACTCTGGGCAGGGGAGGCGGACTTTCTCTCCACTTTCTTCTGAGTCCCTCCACTACTACCTGCAAAGTTCAATAAATCTTTGATGCTATGAAGTAAATTCTCTACTATTAGCTCCAAGTGAGGCTAAGTTATCTTAGGATTTTTATCTTATCAGCACCCTAAAACACAGCTTCTACTTGCACATGAACACAACCCACAAAGAACAACCAAGTCATCAAGTGTTACCTGAGCCACTGTTAGTACTGCCATCTCTATTAAATGCAAAGGATTCATTCGTGTAATTAAACGGCATGGGCGTGTAACCCGTGGCGGGGGGGACATAGGTGCCGGCGTAAGGCATGTGTGGGCCACCCCAGGGGGAGGTGCCTGAGGGGGGGGGCAGAGGGGCGAGGGTGTCTCTGTCCGCCTCGCTCAGAGTGTCGTCCGCGCCCAACTTCAACCCTGCTAAGCCTGTGAGTATCATATCTATTAGAGAGGGAGACAAAATATAAGTGTGTGGCCGCGTCGTATGTGCCTTGACTACACATAACACCAAGCAGAATGCAAGGATGTCTTATCTGTGGGCATTAACGCCTTCACGCCCAGATCTTTCCTTTGCTATAAAAATTGTATGTTGTTAGCCATAAAATTACGAAAAGTAACTCAATATACCAAATTAGTTAGTCAACAAGGATACTACACAGGTCATATCTATTACATATTGCTTATACATGTATTAACTATAACTCGTCTAATGATCGTCAAATTACAATGGAAATTACATTCTGGGTCTCAAGGGGTTAAGTACAATGTTATATAAACATTCTCTATCCTGCATTCATATACAAAACATCTTGCCTTTGAGTGCCTATGAACTATTTAAGAGTTGTTAATAGTTGAAAGCATAGTATATGAAAAAAATATTTTAATGCAGCCACAAAAGATTAGTCACAAACACACCAGCAATAGCTACACCTGTAGTCTACTCTTTTTGAACGAGGCCAAAATTTCATTCTATCTTAAGGTCTCATGCTTAAAATTATGCCTATGTTTACCTGATAATATGGTTAACTATGATAAAATACAGCTGCAATTTAGAAGAACCATACTATTCCCTTCTCTTGGCATCAAATATCAGTCAGTAAACAGCAAGGCTTCAGGATTTTTCACCTCGTTAAAAAATAGATTATAGTAAAGACTGAATTAAGGCAATGCCACTACTCAGCATGATGCACTAATACTTACTGGCACAAAGGTCGCCGAACACATAATAACACTGCTCCGAAAAGTCCTTCTTATTCACAGTATGTCTAATATATCCCGCCTTGAGCATCTGGGCGGCATACTTCCTCGCCTCCCGCCGGTCCTGGAAACCATCTACCCTCTGGTGCAGCCAGTCCACCACGTCGGCACCTGAACACCCAGAACACATCATCAGGGACATTTCTTACTATATGTGAGCTACGCGGGTGTATAGGCACCCCAAAGCCACCAAGGGGTCCCCAAGCTGCCAGTATTTGTATTTTTTATTTAGTCTTGTCTTTAGTTTTGTTCTATTTTATTTAGTCTCTTTTCCTTTTAAAGTGCACCTGATAGATGTATTTAAATATTAAAGACATGATCCTGGACCACCTTAGAGGGCTTGGAATCGCCCCACCCTAGTTTTTTAGTTATTGAAAAAAACGTAATTAAAAAAAAAAATCAAGGCCCTTGCAAAATTTGCAATATTTTTTGAAAAATAGATTTGCTTGAAAATTTGTTCCTAGCAGTTTTCGGGCATGCTGAACACGAATATGGAGTCAGTTTTCAGTTAAAATTATTAGAAGTCCCTATTTCAGCCAATTCACAATGACATGATACTTCCAGATATTCCTTAGAAATCACAAATTAGACAAAACTTACTAAAAGGCATAAAAATATGATAGGAATTGCTAGAGGTCGGACTCCCACTAGTAAGACTAAGGATAATTCAAATTTGCTCGAATTATGGAAAGTTATTACAAAATTTGAACTGGCCTGAAACAGGTCGATTTATCCGAAGTTTGAATTATAAGAGTTCAATTAAGAGAGGGTTTACTGTATCGTATAAATCATGGATTTCATGAAAGTTATCAAATCTCATAATAGAGCCGATAAAAAAAACATACATTCCACAAAAGTTCATAACAAAATCCTTTGCAGTATTTTTAAAACACACACACACTACTTTCCCTACCATTCATCTTACCGTATTTTGCTACTTTTTTGTTTTTAAGCCTTGAACTTTTATTGATATAAATGACTTGTCTCTGTATTTTGTGAATAACAAATAAATAGGTAAGATAAAATAAAAATATATAAATAAATCAGCAAATATACAAAAAAAAATGTACAGCACCATTAACCCATTCACGCCCAGATATTTCCTTTGCTATGAAAAATTGTGTTGTTAGCCATAGAATTACGAAAACTAACTGAATATACCAAATTAGTTAGTGGG
This sequence comes from Chionoecetes opilio, assembly GCA_016584305.1. Taxonomy (NCBI): domain Eukaryota; kingdom Metazoa; phylum Arthropoda; class Malacostraca; order Decapoda; family Majidae; genus Chionoecetes; species Chionoecetes opilio. The sequence continues at coordinate 139,647 of JACEEZ010015426.1, read as the reverse complement.
AAAGGATACTAAACAGGTCATATCTATAAAATGTTGCTTATATTCACTAAAAATTGTGTAATGATATATACAAACTACACTGGAAATTATGTTCTGGGTCTCAAGGGGTTAACAATATTTTAGAAAACCTTTCAATCCGCCTCACCAATGAAAGCATTAGGTATGGTAATTTTGAGCCACATTCTGTCCCTGATTTCCAGCCCGGAGTCCGGCGCCGCCATGGTCCTCACTATGGTGTCCATCGGGGTGTTGATGGTCAGCTTCATCTCCTCATACGGCCCTGACGGTACACAAGGGGTCAATAATATCTCCTCGTACGGCCCTGACGGTACACAAGGGCTTAATAATATCTCCTCATACGGCCCTGACGGTACACAAGGGATTAATAATATCTCCTCATACGGCCCTGACGGTACACAAGGGATTAATAATATCTCCTCATACGGCCCTGACGGTACACGAAATTATCTTCTGGTCACAGGGCTTAATATTAGAAAACCTTTAAATCTCTCATCATGACGGCACAGGAGATAATTTCCAATCCGGGTCCAGGAATTCCAGGCCTGAGTCCGGGATTCCATATCCCACGATGACGGTCCACAAGGGGTCATGGTCAGTCATCTCCTCGTACGGCCCTGACGGTACACAAGGGCTTAATAATATCTCCTCGTACGGCCCTGACGGTACACAAGGGCTTAATAATATCTCCTCATACGGCCCTGACGGTACACAAGGGCTTAATAATATCTCCTAATACGGCCCTGACGGTACACAAGGGATTAATAATATCTCCTCATACGGCCCTGACGGTACACAAGGGATTAATAATATCTCCTAATACGGCCCTGACGGTACACAAGGGCTTAATAATATCTCCTAATACGGCCCTGACGGTACACAAGGGCTTAATAACAAATATATAGATTGAACTTAATTGTCCCACCCTCCCTTTTTATATTCTCTTACTGTCTTCTTTATAGGGACTGGCAATTAAGCTGGATTTTTTGTTACCTTTTTTTTTTGCCCTTGCCCAGTCCTTTGTGATGTAAAAAAATATATATATAAATAAAAAATTATAGTAACTTATAAGAAACTGTTATTATGGTCACAGTAAACATGTCAACCATTCTTTACACATTTGCCATCATGTGTATATTCGATTATATTTGGTTTAGCATTTAAGTTAATTTCCTCATGTATGTATATTATGTTAAGGTTTTTTTTTCCTGTATGCCTTCGGGTTAAAATAAAATTATTATTATTATTTATCTCATTGCCAATTATTCCATTCCCCAATACAAAGAAACTTATGAAGTACAGTACAAGACAGAAAGATAAGCACAAGTCATGGCTGCTAAGCTTAGATTAGGAATTGAGGGCCTCCGCCTCTAAATAGGGATATACGCCATCACAGCCAGTTCGTTGATAGCACCATACAACACTATTTTAACCCTTCTTCCAGCAGTTTGATGTAGAGATGACTACCTTCCAGCACTTGAAATGAGTTTGTTCAAGTGCCGGAAGGTAGTCATCTCTACATCAAACTGCTGGAGGAAGGGTTACAATAGTGTTATATGGTGCTATCAATGAGCCTGCTGGGATGGCGCATGACCCTATTTGGATGCAGAAGCCCTCATTTCATGTCACTTACTTTCAGACTCCGGGATGCTGGAGGTGATGGAGGAGCTGGTGGAGGTGAGGGTGCTGACCGAGGGCGGGCGGCCGGGGAACTCACCTGCTAAACAGACACAACAATCAGCTTTTTTATACATTCATACTCATCTAACTTGCTAATCTGCTCTGTACTCTTCTCCTATTCACCAAACCTAGCAGTATGTATTTTGAATCAGCTACTAATAGTAAACCTAGCCTGATCAGTATGACTAGATATAATATGACTAGATATAGATATGATATGATCCTGATAGTATGACTGTATGGTGTCCAAAACATGTCAAGAAGTATGTGGTTGATCTTGATGATGAGACTTCCATTATTGCATGCTTGATGACACTATAACATCCATTATTGCATGCTTGATGACACTATAACATGACTGAATGGAGTCCAAAACAAGTCAAAAAGTCTGTAGTTGATCTTAAGAACATAAGAAAATAAGGCAGCTAAAAGAGACCGTGAGACCTACACGTGGTAATTACTGTAATTACTGTAGTCTTGATGATGAGACTTTCAATACTGTTATGGTTAGTTATGGTGCAAGGTTTGCCTGATGCTCAATATTCAACACAATGCAAGGTAGAAAACAAGATGAGTTATCCTTCCCTATGAGCAATGACACTCCCTCCCGGTGTTGGCAGCCCCGTCACTCACCTGGCAGGCCCCGGCACGCCTGTGTGTGCGCCACCCACGCCCCGGGGTCAATGGGGCGCACCGGCTCAGTCCGAGGTATGGTGAAGTAGCCTTTGGGGTTCGGGTCCCAACACTTGGCTACCACAAGTTTTATGGGTCTGTGTGAAAAAGAATAATATAAAAACTGCCAACTGTATAGTCTATTTATTTTATTATGATCAAAATGCAGTAAGGAAGCCACGCCCTCTGCCTCCCCTTCTATTCTACGTGGCAGCTGATTGGTACTTTCCTCGTATCATCACTACCAATCACAATATCTTCACTACTAAACAGTGCGTGACCACTGGACAGAGCAATCTTCACTACAGAGGGTGAAAAATCAAAAATCCCTCTGTAGTGAAGATTGTCCAGTCCAGTGGTCACGCGCTGTTAAGTAGTGAAGATATTGTGATTGGTAGTGATGATACGAGGAAAGCACCAATCAGCTGCCCCGTAGAATAGAAGGGGAGGTAGGGAGCGTGGCTTCCTTAGTGCATTTTGACCATAATAAAAAAAATAGACTATAGTGATGTAATGATATAGCCATTAAGAATACTGCAAATAGAAATCAATAAGAGAAACTATATTTTTGTCATAGGTAGGATATTCAATGATTGACCTATCCATTTATCCCTCAAGATGTATTACAACATTAACATCAAAAAAGCACACGAGGAAAACAGATATACATGAACTGCAATGTCACATGAAAGGAACACAACAAATACTCACCCTGGTTTTTGAACAACTTCTCTAAGCACCCTAACAGCCTCATCATTACTCATATTTTCAAAGTTAATATCGTTGACCTGCAATATCATGTCTCCCGGCTCAATGCGACCATCCAAGGCCACAGCGCCTCTGAAAGAATTATTATTTTATTTTAGTCTATATCTCTCAATAGATAGCCATTTGAAAACTTGCAAACCTGAAACTAAAGAATTAAAGCCGATATATTTGTGTAGACATACTGACGGATGTAAAAACAGGTAATGAAGGAGACACGGGCTGGGAAGTGAGTACAGTCAAACCTCTCGTATTCGGACTCTCATTATTCGGACTTTGACATTATTCGGACCTCCTTTTTTTTTTTTTTTTTTTTTTTTTTTTCATAGGGGTCGAAATTTCCTAGCTATATTATAAACACCTAGATTTTTTTTTTTTTTTTTTTTTTTTTTTTTTTTTTTTTTTTTAGGGGTCGAAATTTCCTAGCTACACAGCGCGCCAAAGCATTGTTCGCGACATCATAACACAGCGCTTCCATACGGGAATTCAGAAAATGTACTCTATGGCAGCCTACTGACTTCCGAGAGAGATATCTTACATATGGCAGCTTGTTTAAGGCACGGGCAGTCCATCAAGACCGTTGAGGAATGTTCAGATGCCACTTGTCAATTATAGATGAAGCATTTCAAAAAGTATCGCCTTCCTTCCCGCGAGTAATTTGAACAGACGCGCATTGGTATGTCTATCATTATTTTCATAATGAGTGGCAAGAAAGACCTAACAAAAGAGCAAATTAAAGTTATTGTATCTCTACACAAGGCAGAGAGGCCAGTGGAAGAAATATCAAGGATTGTGGATGTTACGAGGAGATGAGTGCATAAGTGGGTGGAAAGTTTCACGGTGAGTTGCATCGTCGCGACATCCGCGACACCAGAACATTATAAGTGGCCAGGGCGAGGGTGTAAAACATCAGCAAGCACCCTAAATGTCATGAAACGTCAAGTGGATGCCCATCCTCAATTAAGAGCAAGAAAAATATTGCGATATGACTTTTACATCCTCGCCCTGGCCACTTATAATGTTCTGGTGTCGCGGCTGTCGCGACGATGCAACTCACCATGAAACTTTCCACCCACTTATGCACTCATCTCCTCGTAACATTCACAATCCTTGATATTTCTTCCACTGGCCTCTCTGCCTTGTGTAGAGATACAATAACTTTAATTTGCTCTTTTGTTAGGTCTTTCTTGCCACTCATTATGAAAATAATGATAGACATACCAATGCGCGTCGGTTCAAATTACTCGCGGGAAGGAAGGCGATACTTTTTGAAATGCTTCATCTATAATTGACAAGTGGCATCTGAACATTCCTCAACGGTCTTGATGGACTGCCCGTGCCTTAAACAAGCTGCCATATGTAAGATATCTCTCTCGGAAGTCAGTAGGCTGCCATAGAGTACATTTTCTGAATTCCCGTATGGAAGCGCTGTGTTATGATGTCGCGAACAATGCTTTGGCGCGCTGTGTATACTATAAACACCTGGAATTTTTTTTTTTTTTTTTTTTTTTTTTTTACATATCCCCCCATTATTCGGATCCTTGCATTACTCGGACCACTCCTTGGCCCAATTAGTCCGAATATGAGAGGTTTTACTGTACTTTATTCCTGACTAGTTTCGCCTCTACTAGGCTTCTTCAGAGGAATACAAGGAATGGAATAAAAGTATTCCTCTGAAGAAGCCCAGTAGAGGCAAAATTAGTCAGGAAAAAAGTACTCACTTCCCAGTCCGTGTCTCCTCCATCACCTGTTTTTGCTGATATATTTCTTAAATAAACAGAAACTCTACTCTGTCTGGGTGACACTCGTCTATAAAACTTAGAAGTTATGCATGGTTAGAAGTTTAGAAGTTATGCTTAGAATAAATGTATGTCTGTATACCCTAGCGCACAACACCCTTACCCTTTCATTATAGAGCCCACATAAATGCCGCCGTCTCCTCCCTTGCTGGACTGGCCTACGATGGAAATGCCCAGGAAGTTGACCGTGTCCATGTTGAGGGTGACGGTGATGATGTTGAGGGACATGGTGGAGTCTGTGATGGAGGAGATGGAGGAGGTGCGGGACATGGCGGGCTGCAGACGGTGGCGCCGCTGCTTTTTCCGCCTGTGTCGCGCATGCAGCCTTGACACGCTGCTGCTCCCTGGGGGGTTAAAAGGTGCTTTGAGAACAGAGGAACATAAGAAAATAAGGAAGCTATAAGAGGCTGCGAGACCTACACGTGGTTCCTGTTACTTAATACTACCTACTTCCACTATTCATCCCCATCCATGATATCAGGCGCCTAGAATTGAAACGGCACAAGCGCCACTTTTAAAAAACTGAGAAAAACGCGCTTAAAGTTTAATCTAAGAAAATCAAGATATGAAACGGCACAAGCGCCACTTTTTATCAATGAAAAAAATGCACCTAAAGTGTTTTCAAAGTAAATCAGCAACAAATGAAGATATTGTAATGGGGTTTGTTTGCGTTTTTCTCAGTTTTTTAAAGTGGCGCTTGCGTTTCAATTCTAGGCGCCTGATATTGTCTAGCCCCCTTTTAAAGCTCCCTATTGACTCCACACGAGAAGGAGAATGCAAACTATAATTTTGCATTTATATTTACTTATCCATAATATTCTGACATATGTAACACAAATCTTACAGGTGGGAGGGTAGAAACTATATAATCTAAGTTTCAATTTGATCTACAGTATACTTATAAATTTGAACTCAAAGCCCAAACAAATAGTATATCTTACCAATACATAAATATTTTCTACCATTAAAGATACAAATCTATATCAAAACTCTCAATGTTCATGGGAAATTTCTAAATGATATAATTGTTGGTAATCTGGCTACAAGTAGTGGTGGGTGACAAGAGAAGAGTTAAGAGCCTGAACATTCTAGGCAACCTCTTCTATCTGCAATAAAATGAAACCCCATGAATGATTAATTTAATGCTAAAAAGGGGGAAATGTGCCAGAACTCAGAGGTCATATGGCACTATGGCAAAGCATAAAAAAAAGGGAGGGGTTAGAGAGAAAGAGTGAAACGGTGAGGGAAGGGGAGAGGAACGGGATGTTACAGCAGGATGGTTAAGTCAAATGAAGGATATGTAACTGTTGGAGGAAGGAGATTATAAAATACCCCATGACATGAACCCTCTATATGAAGTGCCGTCATGTCACTGTAGGGTCAGCGGGTGCGTGGTTACCTGTGGTGGTGGCAGTGATGCGACTGGAGGCGTCGTCGTCTGAGTCAAAGAAGCTGGTCGACTCAAGGTCTGAGCTTATCATGGAGGAGGACTCGTAGCCGTGATGGCGGCTGGGCACGCGGGTCCCATGGCCGTTAATTCGCATTGCTGGAAGGGAAGGCAAAATAACTATGACACTCATGATACAGGAAGCAAAATTATCTGAGCTGCCCAGACTTCCTATCATCTGAACTACTTTTTTTTTTCTTTCTTCTTCTGAACTACTACATCTGAACTACTTGCACTCCACAAACTCCTATGGTATATACTCTCTTTATCATTACAAAGTTAACACAATTCATATAAAATCCTAGGCTTTTGTTTCTTAAGAGCAATATCTGATTTTCCACATTAAAGGTACTGATCCTACTGAAGGAGACTCACTACGGACACAGGCAATGGACATACATCCTGACATGTCCTTAAATGAGGGGTAATATGCATGCTAGGTAACACAATAGTCACTAAGGGAACACATGACTTCAAGGTAAAGGAATAACACAATACATATAAACAATAATATAAGAATCAAATAAGTGGCCTGCCTACAAAATCTACGTGTTTGTCTCAAGACTAAACAAAGCAGGGTGAAATAAGGAGAATTTTACGAGATATTCAAAGTAAAATACAGGATTCCCAAAAAATGTGAGAGAATACATGGTACTTGAAGTGTGAAATTATGATGGTGTGTCGGTATATAAATTGCAAGGTGTGAATAATACTCCCAGGAAGATGAATAACTATATAATCATATGTATTCACCGAGTTGTATTTTATAGTGTCGTAGAAGAATTGTGTACTGATCCCCAAGACAAGCAATTCAATTATCCCAATTCAAGGGCTGAGAACTAGAAGGGCCAATGTCAAAAAATGGCTAATTTTAGATAAGTCCACCACCGAACTGGAAATTTATGTATCTATCATGGCAAGAAATGATAGGTTATAATCTAAGTAATTACTGAAGAAAAAAAAATTTCATCTGCTGTTATTACCTGATGCAATGATGAAGGATGCAATATTTCAAACGCATTTTTCTCAAAACATAGAAATGTGACATTGGCCTTTCTTGTTCTCAGCCCTAGAATTCAAGGTCAAGATGGAGGGAGAAGGAGATAACATATGGTGCAGATTTTAAGGCATGGAGGAAAGAGAATGCCGCAAATTCAAATGATAACGTCGATAATAGAATTGGAATCGTATCATCGACAGTCTAACCTCATACGACATTATGGGAAAATCTGACTTTAACCCCTTGAGACCCAGAACGTAATTTCCATTGTTATTTGACTACCATTAGACAATTTTTAGTGACAATAAACAATATTTTATAGATATGACCTGTTTAGTATCCCTGTCCACTAACTAATTTGGTATATTCAGTTACTTTTTGTTATTTTATGGCTCGACAACATAATTTTTTATAGCAAAGGAAAAATTCGGGTGTGAAGAGGTTAAACAGAAAGAAGAGAGAGAGAGATATCTTTATGAGCAAAATGTAGGACAGCAAAAGGCAAGTTATAAAAAGTAAATACTGTCAGATTTTCCATTTATATGTTACTAATAAAAGTTCTACAAGAGCAGTATACTTCTAAAGGGGTACTAGTAACACTCTAAAAATGTTCTTCTCTCAACCTTTTCTTAAACTGGGAGATGCCTGTATTGTATATTCATCAGCAGTAGTTTTCACCTGATGCATAAATCCACTACTTAATGCAAACTGAACTACTAGGCTTATCAAGGTAAAACCAACTTGTATGGCAAAATATCATAATATCCACAATAGGTACATACATTCCTTCCAAAAAGAAATTAGGATTAAAAACACTTGGATCTTCGTACCGCTCACAACAAAACATATATGACTTGAACTATATACTGTAAACCCCAATGTCTACGGAAGACTTTCTACACACTACACTTGCATCATTCTAGAGGCTAAAGTAGAGTGACCTCCAAAAGCATGGGAAATGATGCATCAAAATTCAGGAAATCAAAAGTATAACAAAGAAGGGAGCAGCAATGTGCAGCAGAGATGTGGCAACCCTGGCAGTGCTGTATTGATGCTACACACACCAAGCACATCTTACTAACATCATGTCTGTAGAGTGTAGGTATATATGTATAAAGCCCAGCCAAGGTAAGTAATTGAGGCGCTTATTTCAGAAAGTCGGTAAGCGCCACAAACAAAAAACTGAGGAAATGGCTTCATAGTTTTTCTACTGTATGTTCAAAATGTCCTATCTTTGAAGGGGAGCGTCACACGAATATATTTCCGGAAATATTCGTGTGACGCTCCCTTTCAAAGATATGACATTTTGAGCATAGGAAAACTTTTTGAAGCCATTTTCTCACTTTTTTGTTTGTGTCGCTTATCGACTTTCTGAAATAAGCGCCTCAATTAATCTTTGCCACCAATTTCTTGCATGAAAATATACTCACGCTCCACTAAGTGCCGATCATTGTACTTATCATACTTATGGTGGCGCGAAGGTCTGTGGTGCCGCTCTAAAAATGAAAAATCAACAAAATATACTGTAACTAAAGCACTGAAAGCACAGGTGATGGGCACAGCATCCCCTGCGCCTCACTCCGCACACCTCACCACCTTCACTTCAAGCCACACTATGTACAGGAATTGGAATCAACATAATTGAGCTATGTAAAAAAAATGCTACACTACTGCAAAAACTGTGCACTCTATTCGTCACTGCAGGGCAAGCACAACAAATAAAATCCTCATGCAAAGCAAGTCTACTTCTATGGCACTGTTTGTCATGAACTAAGAGTGAAACTTTTAACTGGTATTATGAGGCAAGAGTACATAGATATATATCATACTGAAAGATCTGAGAAAATCTAACCACTAACTTTTTACTGCTATGTTTACTTTACACTATTGATATCACTCATTATTATTGAATATATAAACATAATAACTTGGAATTCATTACACTTGAGTGTGATACTGGGAATATTTTTCAAGAAAATTTTCCTGCCTAAAATGTCTTAGAAATCAAAGGTCAGAGAGAAGTCTTCCATTATTGAGGTCCTATACTATTTCATACTAGAATTTAAAAATTTGCATAGAATTTCAGATTTGTATATGATTCTTGTTCAATGCAAATAAGTACCGGAGGGATCATCCAACACAGATAATACAGATTTACATAACACAAAGGTAATAACTATGCTAAGCCCCAGGACCACCTTAGAGGGCTTGGAATCCCATCATAGTTTTGCAAATTAGGCCCAAAAAACAGAAAGAAACGCCCCTGATCACTACCCTCGACATGTACTGTGTAAACCTCTGAGCCTGTGTCACAGTGAATACCACTCTTATAACCAAGAGGCTGATCAGAAGGGAAACGCCTGTACAACATAGCACATAGGACCCACTCTAGGACCTACTCATAGCACATACTCTTACCATCCTGGTGTGGAGATTAGTGGCTGTGGTTATTCACACACACACACAGACACACACATGCTACTGAGCTTGATTACTATTGATAGTGGTTAGATACTGTTTCACACTGTTAATGATGCTGTTTCCATAGGGGTTATACTTGTGTGGAAGAGGCTGGTATGAATTCCAGATTTTTACCATTGTATCCCAATATTTCATACTATCATAGCTTCTATAATACAGCCTCCTACAGGTATGAACAAGCTGTGTGGGACAATGCCTGGGTATAATGATAGATTCCATATGAATGTAATGATGAATAACTGATTGACAATTTGTTACTCTCAGATTCTCTTCACGAAACATTATCATTTTTTTTCATTTTTTTTTTTTTTTTTTTTACGTTGGAGCCTATAGCGCATCGCATGTAGCTAAAACATACGATGCATATCATCACATAAAAAATATGAAACAGTAAGTTCTGTAAATCTGTATATCTGTGTTAAGAGGAAAAGCTATGGAATACAGAATGCCAATATGTTGAAAAATTATATTGAATGACCAAGATTTTTCTAAAGACAGGGAGATTAATAATTAATTAAATAAATAATTAAATGACATGCTGTGACCACTTAGTAATGTGTGTATATTTAGTCAAGTACTTGGACCCATGACAGGCCAGTCACTGCAAAACTAGAGTGTCCCGTCAGTGGGAGGTTCAGCCTGTGGGGCAACACACACAAGGCTCACCGAGCAGCCCACACACTCACCTCTCCGCGTGGAGATGACGCTCTCGGTCTCTGTACAAGTGGAGTCTTCAAGCTGACTGGTAGTTTCCCCATGACTGAAAAAATCATGAGGAATAAACAAAGATTAGTATAGGTACATCAAGGCATGCACCTATATGTGGGCATACATGCACATATACATATTATGAAAATAAAGCAAAAGACATGTTTGGAGAACTTAGCCAGAGAAAAAAATATAAATAAAAAAATGTGCTGAGAGGATGACTTTTAGCAGAAGTATGTACGTACATGAAAAATATTGCAGAGCATTTTGTACACGTAACTTTTTTGTAAAAGGTATACTTTTTTGTATAATTTCATTTGTTATGAAATTTGATAGTTTCTACAAAATCTGATTTTTTTTGTCAAATCAAACTTAATAGAATTTGTCTTTGAAAAACGAATTTAACTATTGTATCAGATATATTATTATATCATATACTTTATATATTTTTGTATATTTAGTGTGTAAACTGCAAAATGTATTAGGTATCTATGTGAACGAACTGCTCAGGGTTTTATGCCGCCCATATGCTTGGGAGAAGGATTTACCTATGTAAATAAAGGTCTAATACACTGATACTCTATCTCACTTTACTTTCTTATGACATCAAATTTTATCTTACATACTTCTGCCTCATTCACAGACACATTATAAGTTCAATTGGGTGATAACCTCAACAATCTGAACATGTGACATAAAATGAACTTATCTTCTGATTGCAGTTTCCATATGACTCTTTCTTAACTGATAGTGAAGTAATCAAGTGCTGTTACAAGGGGCTTAAGTTCCTAGTGACTCAACTAAACAGGATATGGCTGATGGAGTGACTTGGCACCTCAATCTTTAATAGTTAGGCTCTGAATGACAAGGAAGCAAAGCAGAAGTGATTGATTTGGAGGAGGAGGAGGAGGAGGAGGAGGAGGAGGAGGAGGAGGAGGAGGAGGAGGAGGAGGAGGAGGAGGAGGAGGAGGAGGAGGAGGAGGAATATAAAGGTATACAATACAAGTTTCCACAGCTATAAATCAAATTACAAATCAAATACAAATCTGTTTAAAAGTACACACTACACTACTAGACTGTTTGAATGTACTTCACCATCTTACATATGAGTACGAGGAACAAACAGTAAAGGAGGACAAGAGGGAGAAGAGGAGGAGGAAATAGTGATGAAGAAGGTAAAATAAATAGAAGAGGAGGAGCAAAGGGAGAAGGGGCAGAGGGAGAAGAGGAGGAAATAGTGATGAAGGTACAGCTAAGTATTAATTATCCGACCTTGGGGGGACCGAAGGTAGGTCGGATAATTGGAATAGTCGGATGTTCGGATATCACAGTAACCATAAACGTAAGGACAAAATGGTATAGAACATAAAAGATGCAGCTCTTGAAGGCCGATCCAGTGGTATACGCGAAAGTAAAATTCATGCATAAATAAAGCCACAAATCAATGTTGTCTAAAAACTAAAAAAAAACTAAGTAAAATAAATGGCCAAAACAAGACACAATGTGGTGGTGAAAAAAGTCGGTTGTTTGGACAAGTCGGATGTTTGGAGGTCGGATGTTGGGAATTTGGCTGTAAAGGGAATGGAACTGGAGGAGCAAAGGGAGGAAGAAGAGAGGCAAGGACACACGCCCTCAGCATGGAAAGTTTAGATAACGTGTATGATCATGGATTGAAGGAAAAGATATACAGGTAACAACAACACTCACTGATAAGGGGGCGGCCTTCCTCCCTCCACCTCAGCGCACTGTGACACATTGTCCGATACGACGCTACTGTCCGCCGATACGATCTGTAATAGAGGTAGTAAAGAGTCGTTGACGGTAATGGTATAGTAATAACTTCTTTATCCACTTGTCTTTCATTCTAATGGCTGTTGTACTTCAAGGGAAATAACAAAGTAAAGGAGTAAATGCATGCACCTGTCCAATCATTTAATTCTTGCACCTTTCTTTACTTCTCCATGATTCCTTTCTTAAATACTGTAACATTCATATTCATCCAATTAATGCAGCTTCTACCTTACTCATGTGTATTCTAGATGTTCACTCATGCTACAGCTATTAAACTAATATTAATTGATTTATGGTAAAAATCAAACAAAATAAAGAATCCATAAATTGCATCAGCGTTGCAACACAAAAGCCAACAATGATACATGGGTGACGTCTGACAGTCTCCACAGATTAAGCTTCAAACTGTACACTTAAGGAACATTATGCTGGTGTGTACAGAAACCCAACACCAGACACCAGGAGCCACAACCCCCAGGCACTCACCCAGGACACAACCCGGCCATTGAAGCACGGCAGCGGCGCGTCATCATCAATAATTTCTTCCTTGACAACCCTGTGGAAGGACAAACACAGGCATTATAAGGAATCCAGCAATCATCAAAGGCCTAAACCTTATTGAATGGAGAGATAGAGCATTTATGGGAATCCTTCGAACAATAATCATAATAACATATATTTGTTATAATAATGTGGCTAAAAATATTTTTCAAAATGCAGGTATATATATAGACTGTATATGTGTGTATAAGCAAAGGTAGCATATCAAAGAGTAGATAAATAGAGCACATCAATGTAACACTAGTATCACAATTGCAACACAGATACAACAGAAAAATACAACAAAGAGAAAGAAACTGACTCCAGATTCGTGTTCAGCGTGACCAAAAACACTTTTAGACCAATTTCTAGAAGATCTGAAATGTCAACATTTTCCAAAAACATCTGCAGGGGCGCCCTTGAAACTTTTGTCAAACTTCATGTTTTCTTTAATAACTCAAAAACCATGAGATTTACGAAATAAATGCATAGAACATTAAAGATATAACTTGGAAAGACCTTTCTCATGAACTATAGTAACATCAGTTCAGAATGCATAAATAGAGATATTTGCTAATATGTCCATTTCACAAAATATCAATTTTCTCGTAAAGTACAGATGTATGTACTATATGGAGTTCTGATGACACCATTGGATAGAACTGATCGAACTTAACAACTTTGATCCTATGCATTTTTTGGTAAAATTCTAGTCCTTTCACGCCCTTATTAGTAGGCTTTTTTCCTCCCAACCTTCACAGATCCCTTCAGATACCTCTATAACGATATTATAAAGTGGGGTCGAGGTAAAAAAAAAAAAAAAAAAAAAAAAAAAAAAACACCTAACCTCAGTACAACCTAACCTACCCTGTTAATATTCTAGTTTTTTCTCGCCCTTAGGTCTCGCTAGGAGGTCATTGGTAAGGTTTGGTTAGGTTGGTAATTTTTTTTTTTTTTTTACCTCTCCCCCACTTTATAATTACGTGTTAGAGGTATCTATATGAAGGGATCTGCGAAGGTCTGGAGAAATAATAACCATTAATAAGGGCGGGAAAGGACGCTAGAATTGTACCGGTAAACCAGTAACCGGGGCTTTTTTCCTCCAGACCTTCACAGATCCCGTCAAATACCTCTACAACGTAATTATAAAGTGGGGGAGAGATAAAAACTAAAAATAAATTATTAACCTAACCTGGTAAAATTCTAGTCCTTTCCCGCCCTTAGGTCTCGCTAGGAGGTTATTGGTAAGGTTAGGTTATAGTGAGGTGAGGTTAGTATTATTTTTGGGGGTCCAGGGCGGGGGGGGGGGGGGGTGAAGGGGCATCTCTCCCCTATTCTATAATTACGTTTTAGAGGTATCTGAGAAGGTCTGGAGAAAATAAAACCACTAATAAGGGCGGGAAAGGACTCTAGAATTTTACCCATGCAATTCCCTTAGTTAGTATACATAAGAGTACCAGGATAAAACTAATTCCAGAATGAGTAGGCTATATGGGGTGGCTGTACCCTATTGTCTGTATGGGTCAGAAGCAGGGCTTTCAAACGGTTTAAGGGAACGAAAACGAAAACCGAAACTAACTAAATTATGCTCGGAACAAAAACGGAAACTAAAACGTAATCATATTTACTGTTCCGGAGCAGAAACGCTATTTAAAAATCCCTGTAACCGGTTAATAAAGTTATTTTTTCGTTCCATGCCATATTTGGTCACTAATCCATTTTCACTTCCAGTAGCCAAATGATTCAAGTAAATACATCTGTATTACAAACATCAATTAAGTCTACTGTATTTGTTCACTTGGCAATTAACGATGTGGTTTTGTTTCAAATAGTATCATATGCACCACTTTTCATTTAATTTGTGAGGAGTAACAATTTTTTACCTTTTATAATTATGAATTTTTGTCTTCGCGATATGCATCAGTGATGTATCATCATCACGTTCCCTTATTTTATTACACCTTCCAATTGTGCAATCGTTGAGCTATGATACTGCAGTTGGGTTTGAGAACATGATTAGATTAATATCCAGTTTCGAAAATGGATAATATATCATGAGTATGTGCTTAAACTTTTAAATGTGTTCATAGCCTAATGCTTGGTGCGCCAAATTTTGGTGTAAGTGTCCTAGGTTCGAGTCCTTGGAGTACCACATGTAGTCATTGATTTCAATGCTTAGGTTTAATGAATTAGTGGGTTGGTGATATTACGAATTAATAAATTTTTTGCCATATATAATATAAATAAATAATTAGTGATTCATGTCTTTACGGCAACTGAGATTGCATACTCCTACACTACGCTTCCTGTATTAAATATGTAAATGTATTGCCTTATTTAAGTCATATAATAATAATAATATAAGCGAAAGTGTGTGTCTGTCTGTCTGTCTGTGTGTGTGTGTGGTATAGGTTCCGCCCCCCGTAGCGCAAACACCTCATATGGCACATTTTTGGAATCAGGTTGACCAGGGGAAGGTCATAAGCCCACTTATGAGATGATCCGATCACTTTTTTTTTTTCTTTTTTTTAGCAGCCTATTAGCGAGAATTGTGAAAACAAAAGTGGGTTGCGAGAATTGAGGAAGCCTTGATGTAGGGTGATGGGTAATGGGTGAGTGAATGGGTGGGGTGATGGGTAATGGGTGTGGGGTGATGGGTGAGTGAATGGGTGGGGGGTGATGGGTTGGGGTGATGGGTGAGGGAATAGGTGGGGGTGATGGGTGAGGGAATAGGTGGGGGGTGATGGGTAATGGGTGAGTGAATGGGTGTGTGGTGATGGGTAATGGGTGAGTGAATGGGTGGGAGGTGATGGGTAATGGGTGAGTGAATGGGTGGGGGGTGATGGGTAATGGGTGAGTGAATGGGTGTGTGGTGATGGGTAATGGGTGAGTGAATGGGTGGGGGGTGATGGGTAATGGGTGAGTGAATGGGTGGGGGGTGATGGGTAATGGGTGAGTGAATGGGTGGGGGGTGATGGGTAATGGGTGAGTGAATGGGTGGGGGGTGATGGGTAATGGGTGAGTGAATGGGTGGGGGGAATACATGCATTTCTACATCCATGATTTCAGGAAAGTTAGAAGGGGCTATCTGTTGAGTCCATGTTTGGTGGGCCGAAGGCCCACCAAACACAGGTGGTGGGCCGAAGGCCCACCAATAGCCCTCCGCAGGAGCTAGCCAAAAAGTCCGCCCGGAGGGCGGCTTTGCGGCTAGTATAATAATATAGTTCTTACGACATCAAAGGGTTTGATTTTGTTGGATACTGTGCACCATGAAATGTATGGCTTTATTACCATCTATAAGAGTTTAGTCATGTATAGGCATTATTATTTACTAGGGCTAATAGCATATTCAATACATGGTTTGAGAATAACGTTCTAACCGGTTTTCATTTTGGTCTAACCGGTTCAGGAACATTATGTTTGGAGGAGGAACGAAAAACGAAATGTTAATAATACTGTTTCTGATCGGAACAAACCGTTTGAAAAATTATTTCGTTTTCTAGCCCTGATCAGAAGTGACTCGGTACAGGGAAGGAGACATCATGCACTTGGAAAAGGCTCAGAACACATTAGGCAGATGGGGACTAGGAGCTTGTAGGAGCACTGTTGTAGAGGCCATAAGGGGAGACATGGGATGGAGCACCTTCAGGGAAAGGATAATTAAAGAAAAACTGGTGTTCCACAAGAAAATTGAAAGACTTAGTGAAGATAGATGGGCAAAGAAAATATCCCAGGAAAATAGATCAAGTTCCACCTGGAAGAAGGAACTAGAGATGGAAAAGGAGACACACTGTGGGAGAGGAATGGAACAAGATGGAGATAAGAGATATCAAAAAGAAAATTGAGAAAAATGGGCTAGTTAAATGGCAGGAGAGAATGGCCAGGAAATCAACGTTGCAGTGGTACAGGTGGAAACAGAAACCAGTGGGGGTGACCTGGCATGTAGGAGACTGGGGGAGTAAGTTACTCTATAAAGCAAGAACAGGCACCTTGGAAGTCAACGGAAGGAACAGGGAACTGGAGAACCAGAATTGTAGCTGCAGGGTAGGAGAGAAAGAAACCGTAGAACATGTCATTGTGGAATGCAACAAGTATAGGAGTCAGAGGGAAAGGCTGATAGCGTCAATAGTAACAGTCCTAGGCAGAGAGGAGTGGGACAGGAGACTAGAGCAGAAAGACGGGGCCATGTGTACGGTGTTAAGCATGTATGTGGACAGAAAGGAAACTGAAACTGAAAGTATTGTAA
>JACEEZ010015426.1:112500-117500 GCA_016584305.1 Chionoecetes opilio | reverse complement strand
ACGACCACACTTATCACTGCTTATCATGCCAATCCTTTACTTACGCCTGTCTTGAATACACACAAATGGAACTCACAATGACAAACACTACGATATTATTTTCTCAAACGAGTCTCAGCAAGTTACATATACCAACACCAGTTACCCTGATAAAGAAAAGGTTAATAATTCCTCCTGATACGCTGTTTAGGAGCAGGAAACATAGGAGACTGGAGCCCAAAAAGCATGGCGCACGTTAAATATTTGACCACTTTAGTCTACCTCCTCGCTGATCATTTTCTGTGAAGGTATCGCCTCCAGGCACACACCCTCGGCTCCCCCCCTCACCTTTACCTGCCCAGCCACCAAGGTCGAAAGTCCCGCTAAGTTAGGATTACTCTCAGCTGCACGTCACAGGCTTCGGCGGGTCAACGTTCCCCTCCCCAGGTGAACCACAGGTAAACAAGAGATGAAAGCTGGAGTGCGCTGGAAGACACTGACGGGGAGGTGCTCGGCTCGGAATTTCACGTGTTTTCCAGGCTGATTGTGAGATCTGTGATCGGCCCCGCCATGTGAGTCTGGCCCCTGCAGGAGAAAGTCTCGGTGAGTACCTGGCCGCGAGGATACACGCTGGAAACACCCACAGCCGCGTGAGGGATAAGTAATGTCTCCTTCTTCCAGTGAGACGACTGAGCGAGGCGTGACAAAGTGCCTATAAAGCATGGTGAGCGGGGATGTAATTTGGCTGTGCGTGTCATGCAAGGGTCTCGAGGTGTGTGACGCAGGCGCTTGGTGGCGGCCATGGAGGGCGAGGACTAGGGGAAGTGTGGTGCTAAGGTATAGGTGGTGATGCAGCGGTGGTAGAACCCTACACCACCACCACCACCACCTAGCGACCGCGGGGTGCAGGGGTCACGGAGAGGCGGGGGGGGGGGGGGGTGCTGGTCCCGTCAGGAAGGAGAAAAGTGGGGTTGGTTGGTCACGAAGGGAGAAAGGAGACAGGGTTTGGGAGATTGTCTGGAACCAGTATACCGTCTTATAAAGTCCCTCTTACATGGGAAATAGGTAAGAGGCTCCTGCAGGGTGGCTAGTGGGAATTAAGATTTATAGACTTTTAATAGCATGATAGCTAGATAAATAGATAGTATGTCTATAGTAGATAGTAGATAGTATGTCTATTAATCTTGGCTAGTGGATGGCAGCGACCGGAGGGACGTGGCTAAGGGCTCGGTGTCATGATTCTCCCAATACCTGGGCAGCGTCCCCGTCTAATTAAAGCACCGATAATATTATTGACGTAACAAACACGATGTTGCAATGTCTACAATGTTACCTGATGCTTGTTAATGCTTGAATTTAACGTAAAAGTATCGTGGAATATCCAGTAATCTAGCTTAGAGTGATATCTTGACACTTTCAATCATCGTGTGTCATCTGTAAGCTCATAAACTCAATACAACATTAATCAACATGTAATAACTTTCCTTGTAGATTAGTTTTTGTTTTGACAAGTATATATATTTAATACTATTACGATGATATTCTAACCTTATACTGACTGACTCATGTAATAACTTTCCTTGTATCTTTTTTCTTTTGGACAGATGGATAAAAAAGATAATGTCACGATGATATTTCTAGCCTTATAGTGACTGTGTCCTTGGTTTGTCAGGTGGGCGTGGCACAGGATGGGCGTGTGGGCGGAGGTGTGGTGGTGGTGTGCGAGGCCCGGACGTCTGCCCCGCGCCGCCCCCCTCTCCATCCTCCTCACCACCGTGCTCACCCTCATCTCCCTCCTCTTCTTCCTCAATGCCAGAGGTGAGTCAAATTATTATTATTTTTTTTTTTTTTTACTTTATCTACATCTATTACATTTTAACATAGAAGCAAAAAAAAAAAAAAAAAAAAAAAAAAAAAAAAAAAAGGGGATCCATACGCCGATAGTACCTTATACCTAATACCTAATTCATATCAGTTACTATGCCTACGCCTAGCCCAGCCCCCCCTTCCCTCTGCCCCATGGCGTCGAGCGAGCTGTTGTTGTTGTTGTTGGTGGTGGTGTTGTTGTTGTTGTTGTTATCGTAGTTGTTAGTACGTATAGTAAAGTATAAGTAAAATGAAAATGAAAGTATAAGTAAAATTAAAGTATTCTGTAGTTAGTATACGTAAAATGATCATTATCACACACACACACACAACACACACACACACACACACACACACACACACAAGCATAGATAATTCACATCCACACGTCAATACTTCTTGCCGCCCCCCTTCCCCATCACAAGTTTGAGCAACACACACACACACACACACACACACACACACACACACACACACACACACACACACACACACACACACACACACACACACACACACACACACACACACACACACACACACACACACACACACACACACACACACACACTCTGTATAACGGGCCACAAAGCCTCACTGCACTTTAAAGCAAACACAGCCTTAAAAGCCACGTCAGAAAAGGCAGCATTTCGCACCATTTAGAAACGCCTTGTCCACAAAACAATAGGTTAAGCGGCGCATGTTAGGGCCTCGGCAGCCTTCAACTCCAGCCTTCACGCACTACAAAAAGAAGGAAACCAAGCGTGCGGAACAATAGCACGCCAAACAAAAGCTGCAAACATTACGTGCCTCCTGATGCGAACAAAAGGTGGTTTACGTATACGAGTAAACACCATTGAGTCACCTTAACCTGGTAACATTATAAATTGCCTCAAAGCTAATATGAATGAACTCTTGTGGCTCTCTCTTCCCCCCCTCCCTCCCCAGCAAACACACAATAAGCGAGCAATGCCGGAATTTTATACTTTACAAATATGCATAAATAATTGAGATTTTGACTCATTAAACGCTATTTTTCTAACCTAACATGAATAACGCGTCTTTAAGAAATATTTAGAGTCAGAAAGCCTATTTTTCCACGATAGGTATATTCATTGTCAACATGATTTATAAATAATTAGTAATAGGCAAATAGCGGCAAAATAAAAGAAAAAAACATGAAAAAGAAACAGGGACAACATCAAAATTATCTTCATTATCTAATCTTGGTTACTTCATCCCAGCACTGAATCGTCACCCGTCACCCCGTCACCTTCTGGACCTCGAGGACCACGACATGGAGGGCGCCCCCCAGCACCACCCAGACCTGGTCACCTACATCAAACAGCTGCACCTGCTGCCCCCAGACACTGGCCCCTACCACCTCCACATGCCCAACCAGACAGACTTCTCGCAGAACGGCCAGAGTAAACAAGTCGCGAGTATTTTAGGAAACAAGGTGAGTGGGCTTGTGAGAGAAGGTTGAGAGGGAATTTTGAGTGGGTTTGTGCGAGGAGGGTGAGAGGGAATGGTGGTGAGAGGGGCTTGGTAGAGGAGGGTGAGAGGGAATTGTGAGTAGGGCATGGGAGAGGAGGGTGAGAGGGAATTGTGAGTGGGGCATGGGAGAGGAGGGTGAGAGGGAATTGTGAGTGGGGCATGGGAGAGGAGGGTGAGAGAGAATTGTGAGTGGGGCATGGGAGAGGAGGGTGAGAGGGAATTGTGAGTGGGGCATGGGAGAGGAGGATGAGAGGGAATTGTGAGTGGGGCTTGGTAGAGGAGGGTGAGAGGGAATTGTGAGTGGGGCATGGGAGAGGAGGGTGAGAGGGAATTGTGAGTGGGGCATGGGAGAGGAGGGTGAGAGGGAATCGTGAGTGGGGCATGGGAGAGAAGGGTGAGAGGGAATTGTGAGTGGAGCATGGGAGAGGAGGGTGAGAGGGAATCGTGAGTGGGGCATGGGAGAGGAGGGTGAGAGGGAATTGTGAGTGGGGCATGGGAGAGGAGGGTGAGAGGGAATTGTGAGTGGGGCATGGGAGAGGAGGGTGAGAGGGAATCGTGAGTGGGGCATGAGAGAGGAGAGTGAGAGGGAATAAAGTGAGTGGGGCTTGGGAGGGAAAGGTGAAGGGATGGTGAGTGGGGCTTGGGAGAGAGGAGTGAGAGGGATTGATATAGTGATTGCAATGATAAAGAGTTGTCAGAATGAGGTTATATATTATGTAGCTATAAGGTTTCCACAGATTTGATCCTTATTAACAAAAGAGTCATTGATGATAATTTAAGAGACATTTCCTTACTAACCTCTACCTTTCTGCCAATCCTTACATACAGACCAATGAAAAAACCCTTCCTTTGTATTCCCTAGCTTTAATCCTTGTAAATAAAAGAGTCAATAATAACACATGAAGACTATCTAATCCTTTTTCCTTACTAATCTCTACCTTTCTGCCACTCCTCACATACAGACCGATGAAAAACCCCTTTCTTTGTATTCCCTAGCGCGGCGGGGTGTTTCTTGAGGCAGGGGCGTATGACGGGGAGGACCTTAGTAACACCCTGTACCTGGAGCGAGAACTGGGCTGGCGGGGGCTGTTGGTGGAGCCCGATCCGTGGAACTTTTGGGCCCTGCGTAAGAGAGGAAGGAAAGCCCATGCCATCCACGCCTGCCTCTCCCCAAGCCCCTTCCCGAGAGAGGTGACATTCAAGTAAGATAAGATGATGACTGAATGTTGACTTACGTTGATATATTTTTAGAAACGTGAGTAAATAGTCATAGAAAGTTATTAAAGACGATTGATTTATTTATTTAATGCCAAAAAGGAGGAAAATATCAAAAACGAATGAAGGGCTTACGAACGTTGGCATACTCTTAGAAACATTAAAAAAAGTCACATAAAGTTATTAAAGACGAATGAATGGCTTACTTGCGTTGACATATTCTTAGAAACGTGAAAAAAAAATCACAGAAAGTTATTTAAGACGAATGAATGGCTTACATGCACTGACATATTCTTAGTAACTTGAATAAAAAGTTTAAAAGACTTTTTAAAGACGAATGAATGACTTCTATATTCCTAGAAACGTGAACATAAGTCGCAGAAAGTTATTAAAGACATAATACACGGCTGATATTTGAGAGCGACTATTTGCATATATTATGT
>JACEEZ010015426.1:95000-107500 GCA_016584305.1 Chionoecetes opilio | reverse complement strand
AACTACTACTGCTACTACTTCATCTAAATGTCAAAATAAATAGTTTCAAAAGAAATAAATAAAACTTTTGGTTAGGTGACACCACACGCTCGGATACTAAGTCTTGTCCGTGAGTGGGACTTGAGGGTTTTGGGGGTGAGGGGAGGGGGTGAGGATGCCTGGGGTCTCTGAAGTGGCCTCGTCCTCGCCCCGGGTTGGCCTCGAAGTCTCCTACTCTCGTCCAAGTCCGTGAGTCTCACATTCGACCATTTGTACAAAGTTTGAGTAATATACTTTTTTGGCAGGAGAACCGCCGAGGCAGGCAACGACAGTGAGGCAATGAAGCACCTACTGAAGCCTCGACTCACCCCAGGAATGAACCACTGACCGCTGGCTGAAGCATGTATCACTTTTTTGGTTTAAGGAGTGATGTAATTCACACTATACATTTTCATGAATTAGGGAAACGCTAAGAAGGTGTATGAGCATTTGATTCGCAGGCTTACGTTTTGACAGACTGTAATAGGCAAGTAGCTATTGGCCACTATAACAAGACAATGGTACTGGACGGCTTAGTATAAATATCTTCTGATGAACCAAAGCAAAAATAGCCGAGTACCTCTTAACGATATTCCATCAGGAAAAATCGCAAAGGACATCTGCCATTGGGTACGTCAGCCTTAACTCGTATTGACAGCTTGGTAAGGCACGTGCACTAAAGCCAGACAGTAACGACACTATAGCAAGAACTCGAGATTATGATTTAATGATGATGGATTTACTGCCTTTTATGTGGGATCAAAGAGTGTATTTTGCAATTCATCTAAGGCATGATAGGGTAATTCTGATACCTGCCTCGTAGCATGAATGGATTACTGATGAAGCGAATACTTAAACCTTATATTCTGCCATTATCTAGGTCAGGGAACATTGTGTAAGTGTTTTGAAAGGACTGTTACCTATCATAGATCAAGTAAGTTACAGCTTATCATGATAAAAGGACACATTGTAACTCCTGCGATAGTTGAAGTAATAAGGCAATTGTTATATACCATAATTTAAGGGATAAGTGTTAATGAATGTACTATTACGAGAGCCACGAACCAGCGTGGAATCATGTACATTAGTTAAGGTATTACACCAACTAAACTGCCAATATTTATGTAAGAAATATTAGTATCTGAATTACTAAGACTTATCATCGCTCTTGAGTCGCGCGAGAAGTATTAAGATGAATTACTACAATAAATTAAGACTTAGCCAGAAGTTGTGCAGGGAATATAAATAAGAGGATATCCCGAGGGGGGGGGGGGAGACAGGAGGCACGGGGAGTGTGAGGCGCCTGAGTATGTTCTGGTTTCAGTGTCACGCCGGGAGGGAGGGGAGGGGGGGGTTCTTGTAGGGGGGAGGGAGGGGTGGGTAGGGTTCTTGTAGGGGGGAGGGAGGGGAGGGAGGGTTCTTGTAGGGGGGAGGGAGGGGAGGGGAGGGTTCTTGTAGAGGGGAGGGAGGGGTGGGGAGGGCTCTTAGGGGGCTTCCTGCAGTGTTCCTCCTGACGGCGACGAGAAGAGAGAAAAAGGAGCATGTGGTACTACATAGGGAGTGACCTTGAGAGGAATTACTTGCGGCGGCTTCCCACAGCCACGTCATTCACGATCTCCAAAGCCCTGGGACCGTCACACCTGGGGGGAAAGAAGGGTGTTAGGTTTAGGATGCTATTGTAGGGTGTTAGGTTTAGGGTGCTATTGTAGGGTGTTGGGTATTGAAGGGTGCTATTACAGGTAACTCGAAAATCTACACCTCTACACCACAAAACACTCCTTTAAAAACCCCTTGAGGCCCAGAACGTAATTTCCATTGTAATTTGGATACCATTAGACGATTTTTAGTGACTATAAACAATATTTTATAGATATGACCTGTTTAGTATCCTTGTCCACTAGCTAATTGGTATATTCAGTTCCTTTTCGTAACTTTTATGGCTAACTACAGACGTTTTATATAGCAAAGGAAAGATCTGGGCGTGAAGGGGTTAATATCATCCCCTCAACCCTTTAATAAATCCCTATAATTTTTTTTCTTCTAATTATCCCTTGTTCTTAGTCCCTGTATCTCTGTCGTCATTGATAATTATCCAAAAAAACACGCTACTGGATCTACCAATATAAAAAGAAGTGATATCAGAACTCTCATAAAATAGAAGAAAATTAGGTATGAGTAGATATATCACAAAGACACACAGATATCAAGACACCTTAAAAAAAATCATCGAAAAAATAACGGCATCCAACCTTGAAATTCCATCTTGAAATTCACGAAAAAAAGATAAAAACTGAGTCAAGAAAACAAAACCAGTATAGAGGCGCGAGGACCCAAGACCCACCTGGGGAACATGGGCTGGCACTGCAGCTCCTCCCAGGCAGTGAGGGCGCGCCAGATCTCGCCCATGGTGTATTGGCGGGTCTCCTCTCCTCACACCTTCATGGCACCAACTGCAAAGGAGAAAACAAGGGGTAATGATAAATTCAACCTTGTAATAAAACTATATAATTACACAGGTGTTTTACGACATTAACCAGCTCAGATGAATAACCAAAAAAACAGCTACTGAGGACCAATTATAAAAAGAATAATCAACCCGTATAAAAAGAACTAGAATGACAGAGGGATGATAGAGATATCACCAAAGACACACAAAACTGAAGATAAACCTTAAGAAGATAAGTAGAAAAAGTAACGGAGGAATGAAACTGAAAAAATGCACTTAAATACAAAAGAATAAACATCAAAAACGAAAAAGAGATGATGAAAGGGCGAGGAATGAACCTGAGTGTGAAATGGGTTGGAATGAGATGATCAAGGCGAATAGGGGCTGAGATCTCGAATGGGCATATGGAGGGATGTCCTTGAAGGACTCAGCGCCCACTGAGATGATGAAAACGGGAATGATACGAGGCAATTAAAAGGGAAAAACATGATATGACGAGGGAAATGGAACGAGATCAATTAACAGGGAATCCGAGTGAGATGATAACAAGGAAAAATCAGTGAAGAGAAGGGGAATGTATAAACGAAAGCAATTAGATAGATGATAAAAGGAAATGGAGAGATGAAAAGAGGGAATATCGAGTGAGATGATGCAAAGGGGGAAACGAAGATGAGAAAGACTATGGATGAATGATAATGTGGAATATAAAAGTGAATGATGAAGGGAAATGCGAGAGATGATAAATGCAAATGGAGTAGATGAATGAAAGGGAACATTAAATGAGATGATGAAAGGGGAATATGCGAGTGAGATGATGAAAGGGGAATATGGGAGTGAGATGATGAAAGGGGAATATACGAGTGAGATGATGAAAGGGGAATATGCGAGTGAGATGATGAAAGGGGAATATGGGAGTGAGATGATGAAAGGGGAATATGCGAGTGAGATGATGAAAGGGAATATGCGAGTGAGATGACGAAAGGAGAATATGCGAGTGAGATGATGAAAGGGAATATGGGAGTGAGATGAAAAAAACGAACGTAGAGAAGACAAAAAGACAAATACAGATGAATGAATAGACAAAAAGAGAAAATAGCAGTAATAACAAACATGATAACGCAGACACATAAAATTGACATAAAAAGCGCGGGAAAAAAGAGGAGTATTAAGTTAAAAAAACCTCCTGAACTAAATTAATTATCGAACTCATTTTTGGAACACATTCACAAAACGCGCTACGAGAACTAGTAATAACGGGATATTTTAGCATCATTCTTTTCGTACCTTAGCTAACTACCTCACTGTGACGGAAAATACACACCAAAACAAAGAAAAAAAGATCACCACCGTAACAACTTTATTAAGCTTCATTAAACTTCATAGCCCGTGTTCCTTTTAGCCATGTTGTTTAATTACTTCGTTCCCTTCAGTTCCTTCGGTATCCCAGTAAAGTGAGGGTTCCGGGGCTATAGCTACGGTACACCAGACTCACACACACTAGTTTACAGCCCCGAAAAGTGAACAGTTAGTCGCACGGGTAACGGGTGATGGAGGGAGGGCGAGGGATGGTGGTGATGGTGGTGGAGCTTAATGTGGCAAACGTTATAGTAAGGAAGATAAACAAGTGAATCATAGTAAAGGTCTAGTGATGATAGTGCTGTCTGTGTGTGTGTGTGTGTGTGTGTGTGTGTGTGTGTGTGTGTGTGTGTGTTGCAGACGTTTAATATACTTTTGTGTACCTCTACTCACACACACACACACACACACACACACACACAGGTCAGAAGGGAGCCCAAGGACAAACAGACAGACATGCAAAGGCAGGTTTCACACAGTTATGGCCGCGAGGAGGGGAGGGAGTGAGGGGGGAGGGAGAGAAAGAGAGAGGGAGGGAGGGATAAAGCTGTTTGCATTTAATGAAGAAAGGAGGAGGAGAAGAAGGAGGAGAAGGAAGAGAGGATAGGACAGTAGATCGCAGGGACATAGAGAAACTGGATGAAAGAAAGGTAATTGTAGGTACGAGAAGAGAAGGATAAAGAGATAGATGGAGGAAGAAGGAAGGAGAAAGGAAGAGGAGGAGGAGGAGGTGGAGGAGGAGGAGATAGGAATAAAGATAGCAGAGAAATAGAGAAACCGGATGAAAGAAAAGTAATTGTAGGTAAGAGAAGAGAAGGATAAAGAGATACAGGGAGGAGGAAGGAGGAGGAATACAAAGGAAGAACAGACAGCAACAGCCACTGACAGAACACCAACAGAGGAAGGAAAAGGAGGAGGTAGAGGGAGGATGATACCATATGGCGGGTTGACAGCTGGTATAGGGCAAGATAACACTAACAGTATTAATTAAGAGTCTTGGTTTTAGTACTGTTTCTAGCGTTGACATTTTGGTATGGTCCATTCTACTCTCTCTCTCTCTCTCTCTCTCTCTTCTCTCTCTCTCTCTCTCTCTCTCTCTCTCTCTCTCTCTCTCTCTCTCTCTGTCTCTCTCTCTCTATAATGTAGATATCCCCCCGTAGGGTAAAAGAACCGCTTACTCTGACCTTCACCTGAGAGAGAGAGAAAGAGAGAGAGAAAGAGAGAGAGAGAGAGAGAGAGAGAGAGAGAGAGAGAGAGAGAGAGAGAGAGAGAGAGAGAGAGAGAGAGAGAGAGAGAGAGAGAGAAGGAACAGTAACTCTCCCCAAGCTATGCAAAGGTTGGGTCAGCTCACTTCAATACACCTGCAGCAAATTAGATGTATGATAAGAACTTGATAAACAAAAAAAAAAAATGTCTGAGTTTCTGTGGCCGAACCTCTGCTTCTTGTTCAACGTTGATAAAGTGTAGATTTTCATACTAAAAATACTATAATACTAAATACTAATACTAAAAATATACTACACAAATTTTGAATGAGCATGTTGTTATATCAGTGTGAATTTGACGTGATTAGGAGCTGCTAAGTTATATTTCTCCCTCTTTTTATATAGATATCTTTTCAGATTTGTAGGAAAATATAGTTGCTGTATGATTAACCATTAGAAGGATGGACAAATCATGCTACACACACACACACACACACACACACACACACATAGCAACCCAACATGACACACACGACAATGACCTTGACAGATTTCCAGCATGATTGAATGAACGCTGATCCTCTCTGGAATGACGTAATTTTGAGGACAAAGAAGACCTGATCATTACACGCCTCACTGCTTTCCAAATAACACGGAATTAGTCGTCGTCCTCCTCCTCCTCCTCCTCCTCCTCCTCTTCCTCCGCCTCCCGCCTCCTCCTCCTTCTCCGTCTCCTCTTCCTCATAATCATCATCCTCTTCCTCCTGGATCACTATATTCTCGTAAGTCACTCGTATAAGTCTCGTAAGTCTTGCATCATTCCTCGTATCATAAGTATAAGGATCGTAAGTCACTCGTATAAGTTTCTAAAGTCTCGTATTTCCTCGTATTTTAAGTATAAAGCTCGTAAGGCTCGTATCATTCCTCGTATCATAAGTATAAGGCTCGTAAATCTCTCGTATAAGGCTTGTAAGTCTCGTATCATTCCTGTTGTTTTCCTTGGCCAATCAGTGACCGTCGGCATTCCTAACAGCCTCCCTGATTGGCTGGGATCCTTGACCAGCAGGCGGGATCGGTGAGGCTGAGATCCGCTATTGAAAAAGATGAAGAGGATGACAACAAACTAGGAGATCCGCTATGGCATAGACCACTGTATACCTGGACTGCACACGCGACAATGTTTTGAATTGCGGGGCTGCATAGGGGCCTGCGGGGCGCCCGACAAAGAGATATAGTGGTCTATGGACTATCATATAGACTGGTTTATCAGTATATATGATATACTGTAATCTTCGTAAATGTTTGTTCTATAATATTATCAAATAAAAAACAGTAAAACACGCTAAAGAAATGCCATTACGAGACTATGAAGAAATATGCATGAACTTAATATTCACTTAACTCTTCGCCATTTAAAACTTTGTGAGTCAACTTTTATCATGAAGGGTATCAATAGAAGCGCAATTTTATTAGCTTTCCATTGCTATATTTCGTTATCTGATAAATTGATTAAAACCATGCATAAGTTAGCGTTAACTAAATAAATAAAATCATCAATCGGGTAATTTTCCCGATTGATGAGGTTATTTATTTACTTATATATTTCGTTTTCTGATAAATGAATTAGTACCATGTATAAATTAGCGTTGACTAAATAAATAACCTATATAGTAATTTTACAACCATATGGATAAACAACCATATATAGTAATTTTTTTCCTGGCACTGAATATCAGTCAGTAAGCAGCAAGGGGTCAGAATTTTTCACCTCGTTAAAAAACAGAGTACACGATCTTCTAAACGTATATATAAGTGATTCTGTGTATTCTATTTCCGTCATCGCCTTGTCACGGAAGCACACAGCCTTGATCCATGAGGCGAGTAACAGGCGGCAACAGGTGACGGTCAGACGGCCAGGTAACAGTAGACATAACGTTGAGGTTCACTTCCTGCTGCCTCCTCCTCCTGCTCGTCGCTCCCGCCCTCGTAATGCCTTTTGTAACACCATTCCTGAGGGGACACGCTCGAGTGACACGTGTTTACGGTGCGATGTGACGGAGATGAGGTTTTGGTTTTATTATTTTAGTAGTTATTTTTTTGGGGTATTTTTATGGTTATATGATTGTTTACCGTATATCAATGCACTAAATAAAGATTGCAGTTTGTTATTTCTTCATTTTTTTTTTTTTTTTTTGAAAGAGATGCTTGTTGCGTTTTGTTTTATAATAATTTTATCATAATTTAGCTTTCTTTCGTTACTTTCTTCATGGTGATATGCGACACTGTGGCCATTTTCTCATTATTCGAAAACTCTCGTGACATCCAGCTACTACTACACCCACTATACTATAGCTGACTACTACTACCACTACTACCTCTTACTGCTACTACCACTTCTACTACTACTACCACTACTTCTACTAACAATGACAATAATGATACTAATGCTAATGATAATGAAAATATCGTGTTTATCGATCTGGGGAACACAACAGACTGGACTTCATAGCGGCTAAATGCTTCCTTCCCACAACCCTTCACCACATGGGAGGCGAATGGCTAGCTGTGTGTTGTCTGCCCCCCTCGGTGCTGTAATCCATCTTCATCATTGACCTTGAGGAAACACATGACGCGGCGGGAGCAAGCAAATGGTGAACAAAACACATAAAGGTAAAAAGCGCCGCGTGATAAACATTGGAGAGAGAGAATAAACAAATGCAAAACAATGTCTCCGCCAGCCGTATGTCTCAACCGGTACTCCTATGTCTCTTGTATTCCTCCTCCTCCTCCTCCTCCTCCTCTCCTCCACTTCCTCCCTCTCTCCTTTTCAATTATCTAAAATTACCAGGAATCAACGTAAGAAGCAACTATTTTCTTCCCTTACGCAACAGCCAAACACTCTGCCCTGCTGCCAATGTGAAAAAATAGAAAAAAAGAGGAAAATACATGAGTCCCGTAGGAGAATTTGGAGCAAGAGAAATACGCTAGAATGTCTGTCTTGTCATGATTCTCAAATACTGTTATGAAGCGTTATCGAACAAATTGAAAGTTCGTGACGCTATTAAAAACTTCCCAATGATTCACACTCATGAGAAAATAAAGGACACGAAAACCTATATATTGATTAACTACACGATTTTCCTTTCTAAATACCTTAACTACCTAATTACACACCCAGTTGTTAATTGTTTGCAGTAATATTAAATTTCATATCAATGACGTGGCTATCAAAGGAGATAAGATAAGATACTTTGATCCTATCTAGACACTTTGCAAGTACCAACTACAAGGTTATTGACTGTACAAAGCGCCACCACACCAGGACGAATTTGGTGGACTCGAACTGCTGACCGAATGGCGCAGGGACTCTGCAACACTAGTCCGTGATTCTACCAACCGCGCCACCCTGGCGGGTTATCAAAGGAGAGAGTGGGTCACGTTCCCTACCAATACCACCACCACCACCATCACCACCCCACACCCCCATCACCACCACCACCACCATCACATCGTCAAACATTAACGGGGAATTGTTCGGCTCCGTTGGGGAACCGCTGCTCGCTCCTTCGGGGTCGCTGGCGGCCTCAATATGTGGGGCGGGAGGGAGGCAGTTATGGTTCGAGGGAAGGAGGGAGGGATGAAGGGAGGGAGGGAGGGATGGAGGGAGGGAATGAAGGGAGGGCGGGAATGATAGAGGGAGGGATGGATGGAGGGAGGGAATGAAGATGGAGAGGGAGGGATGAAGTGAGGGAGGTATTGAAGGGAGGGAGAGGGAGGGAATGAAGCGAGGGAGGAATGGAGGGAGGAAGAGGGAGGTTACGGTCAAAGGGAGGTAAGTCGAAAAAGGAGGACTCTTATAGAAGGCATGAAGGGAGAAGGAAAGTAAGGTACAGCATAAAAAAAATTAAATCAAGGAGAATTCAGAAAGGAAAATGAGATCAGAAAACGCCGGTGAATAAAGAAAACATTAAAAAGTGGTGATGAAAGAAATATACAAGAAAATAATCCTAGAATAATTTGTAAGGATTAAAATAAGATGGAGATGAGTGAGGAAAATCTTATTATAGCTTGATCGTCCCTCTATATGCTGGAAATGAGTGCTAGAGAAGGAGAAATATAAATGCAATAGCCAATAGATCCAAGTGAAATAGCCAATAGATCCTAAGTGAAATAGCCAATAGATCCTAAGTGAAATAGCCAATAGATCCCAAGTGAAATAGCCAATAGATCCTAAGTGAAATAGCCAATAGATCCTAAGTGAAATAGCCAATAGATCCTAAGTGAAATAGCCAATAGTTCCTAAGTGAAATAGCCAATAGATCCCAAGTGAAATAGCCAATAGATCCTAAGTAAAATAGCCAATAGTTCCTAAGTGAAATAGCCAATAGATCCTAAGTGAAATAGCCAATAGATCCTAAGTGAATAGCATATTCCTAGTGAAATAGCCAATAGATCCTAAGTGAAATAGCCAATAGATCCTAAGTGAAATAGCCAAGGGTAGAGTTGACAAGATTGTTAACTAAAGAGACGAAGTTGAAGAGGACCTATGAAGCGATATGAAGCGTCCAAAGTCACAAGAAGAAGAAGACGAAGAAGAAGAAGCATGATGAAGAACAGAGCGTATAGTGTGGAAGGTAACTTGGTAACTGCGAAAGGAAGGGACGAGGTGGAGAGGACGGTAGAGTGTGCTGTGCCAAAGCCGTCTCTATGTAACATACAGACGGCTTTGGCTGTGCTAACGGTCAGGTATGAGGCGGACAGGTAGGGAGGAAGGGAGTACAGGTGTGTTTAATTAGAGTCCTCAGGGGGATGACTTGCCTGTAACTGAGACCTCCCTTATACCCACCTTATACTCATGACCTACACACAGACACACACACACACATACACACACACGGTTCACCACATACATTACAACCATTAAAAAACAATGTCTCGCTCTATAATTATGATGATTAACAAGATTGGTTTTTACGAGTGGCTGGAAACAGTTTAGTGGCGGCTTATTGGTGTGTGGGAGGGTGTGTGTGTGTGTGTGTGTGTGTGTGTGACTGTGTGTGTGTGTGTGTGTGTGTGTGACTGTGTGTGTGACTGTGTGTGTGTGTGTGTGTGTGTATGTGTGAAGTGGGTGAGTAAGCAAAGGAACGCAGCTTTTACCTCATCTATGTACTAAACGAGAGGACTAAAAGAGCTTCCATACGTGACGCAGAGAAGTGACGGTGGGAAGATGAGAGTAAGAATAAAAAATAATAAAAGAAGAACATAAAAGGTAAAGTTTCCCTCGACTTCTTACTCTATCTTTATTTTTTTACTATATTTTCTCCTTTTCTTTTCTGATTTCTTCTCTATTTCTATCTATTCGGCACATCGAAAACTATACGACGATAAAAGAAATCGTTCCTCATTTCCTGCATTAGCATGATTACTACTACCACCACCACCATCACCTCTACCAAGATGAACGTGACCAGTAGTATTAATTTGCTGGTGGTATAAACAATGAGAGAGAGAGAGAGAGAGAGAGAGAGAGAGAGAGAGAGAGAGAGAGAGAGAGAGAGAGAGAGAGAGAGAGAGAGAGAGAGAGAGAGAGAGAGAGAGAGAGAGAGGAGAGAGAGAGAGAGAGAGAGCGAGAGAGAGAGAATCAATCTTTTCCCGCTTGTGTCCCCTCCCCTCCCCTTGATTTTTTCCTCTCACCATCACGAATCGAGCTCATCCATCGCCTCCAAGCATCAACACGCAACACGACGCTCAGTCAATGTCCGGGGTCACCCTTCCCTCACGTGCCGCGTCGTGAGGGGCTGTACGTGAGGGTGACAATGCCTGCTGGAGGTGTGACTTACTGGCACATGACCGAGGTGTTTGCAAGCATTACACGGTGTTTGGGTTACATGTGTGTGTGTGTGTGTGTGTGTGTGTGTGTGTGTGTGTGTGTGTATTTTGCATGAACTGTCATTCACCTTTTGATCTTGGCCGCCGTGCCGTCCGTTCCCGCCTTTTTGGAGTCTCCGTTGAGGTCTTTGCAGAAGAGTAGCATCATACAGTCCAACGCGTAGGTCTTCTGCAGGTAAACACGACCAAACTTGAACAGCACCTTCATGGCAAACTCCATGAACTTGACCTTTTGATTGGAGCTGAATACCCCCAGCGGGTCCCACATGCGCCCCGTGACCTCGCCATCCAGGGAGTCGAGGGCAGTGATAGAGTCCTCCTCATCATCATCCTCAACCTCCGGCAGCGACTTCAGTAGGTCCTCCGCTAAGGCGATGGCTCGGGCCGTGTTGTCGCTGTTCGATTCTTGAGCGACATGATGGTTGACTGTGGCGGTCATTAAATTCTTCGTCATCACTCTGTCCTTCTTCAGCCGTATACGCTCCAGCCTTTGTTCCAGAAGGACGAGGTCGTCCTGTGAAAGGGTTCCTACCTGCTCGATGAGAAATTCCCAGAAATCCAGGAATGTCCAAGTGATAAGCGATAGTTCGAAAGGGTTGAGGGCGCTCAGCTTACTGGAGTCGAGCAGCATGAGGCGTTCGTTCCTGTTTGGTCTGTCGTCATACATGTCGGGCAGCACGTCGGAGCTGGTGGTGTTCGGGTTTTGGAAGACGCGGTTGTAATCTTCTAACAACTGTACCTCGTTCATCATGTACTCCTCCCGCGAGGCGTTGCGGTGGTGGCTGACGGACGGGAAGCTGAGCAGGGTGGACGCCAGCTTCTTGGAGTACTCGTACACGTCGTACAGCGGCCCCAGGAAGGGACGGTGGTTAGGGGGGGACGATGGCCCCGGCCGCGGCCGCGGTCTGGGGACTGCTGACGGCCGGGGTCCGGGATCCACCCAAAGCTGACGGTTGGGCGGATGCAGGACAGCGGGGCGCTCAGCATCTGGCCTGACGGGGTGCGGCTGACCCCCCCGCCCGTTGGGTCGCAGCCTGGAGGATGGATGTCGAGGGTAAGGCGCCTCATGATGAGGACCAACACGAGTCTCATAAGTGTGAGGTCGGTGTCCAGGAGGTGGAATGTTATAAGTGTGAGGTTGACGTCCAGGAGGTGGACTTGGAGGAGGTCGGCTTCTCGAAGGTGGCGCGTCCCGTTCCGGCAGGGGAGTGGCCTCCTCGGGCACGGGGCCGCGGTCTTCATGCTTGGCGGGCGCTGACCCGTCGTAGCCGTACACGTCCCAAAAGTATTGAAAGGCAGGATCTATGGGCCGGCGGTTGTTACTGAATGGACTGCCGCCGTATCCAACCACCGGGGGCCCCGCGTACTCAGGGGCCGCCCCTTCCACCGTGAGGCCCGCCCTCTGGCTGTAACGCTTTTCATCCCCCGCGGGAGGAGACGCAGTGGACGTGGACTGCCGCCTTCTCTCGTGTTTGTTGTAATAGTACATCATGTCCTCCATGTAACTGCCCGGGCCCATGGGTCTATGCTTCAGGTGCTCTTCTGCGGCCTCCCGCAGGCTCGCCAGGTCTCCTGTTGACATTATG
>JACEEZ010015426.1:55000-82500 GCA_016584305.1 Chionoecetes opilio | reverse complement strand
TGAAAATACGAGAACATAAATCGTTATGATGGACGGACCAGTGTGTTAAGTCCTGCTTGAGGTGTGATGGAAATTGCTTATCTGTGTGTGTGTGTGTGTGTGTGTGTGTGTGTGTGTGTGTGTGTGCTCATTGTCCATTTGTGCAAAAGATGAGGAAAATCGAAAGAGAAAGCAAATGTGGAACGAAACTATGGAAGAAGTCTGGTGGGCGGACAAAGAGAAATTAAGACTGCTGCCGGACACCATAACAATAAGTCAGGCAAGAGAAAACGCGGTAGGGTGTCAACGGGGAAGGCGACGCAGACTTTCTCTCGTAAGTATCGGGGTCTCGCCGCGCTGCTGCCGAGAGAGTCAACTTGACCCACATCGCGCGGCTCACGGGCTCCTCATTAGAAAGTGAGGATGAGGCGCTAGAGGAGGGGCAGTGGCCCAGGCGGGGTGCCGGTGCCCTTGTCCACGTGAGCCAAAGACTGGGCGATAAGAGGGAGGCAGGTGGCTGGTTACCTTATGGCGGATGGACAACATGAACACGTGACGTTCAGTCAGAGCTGGGCAGTATTTAAATACAATTGTATTTAAATACATTTGTGTATTTAGAAATGTATTTATAAATACATTGGTTGTCATGTATTTAAATACGTATTTAAATACATTTGTGTATTTATAAATGTATTTATAAATACATTGGTTGTCATGTATTTAAATACAGTATTTAAATACTTTTATGAGTATTTAAATACATTGTATTTAAATACATATAATATACAAATGTAAATACTTTTTTCACAGTTAATTTGGCCATAAACCCGCCCCACTATCTGGCAACCCTGATGTTACAGTGAACCAGGGTTTCCACTGCCATGGAAATGTCCGGATTTCAAGGAAATTTAGGCCTGAGAAGGAAATTTCTAAGGAAACCCAAAATCTAAGGAAATCCTAAGGAAATTCATTTTTTTCGGACATGTTAAAATTTGTGTGGATTTAAAATGTATTTACAAATGTATTTGAATACAATTGATATGTATTTTAGTTATTTAGTATTGTTTAAATACATTTCGTAAAATTATTTAGTATTTAGTATTTAAATACATTTCTCCCATTATAGTATTTATACATTCAGTATTTACAGTCTCTCAGTATTTGTCATCACCCTATTGTTTCATAGGAAAGACTGCGTAGTCCTGTTGTGTACATGTGACTGTAATTTATGCATGCGTTCGTGTATATCAGGTTTATTCCTAGCTTCATGTGTATACACCGTACACGTGTACGTTTGTTTTGTTATTCGCACCCACTTCCGTCTCAGCCGGGCTTGAGGGCAAGGGGTGGGGTAACGAGGCAAGGTGTGTGGCAAGGATGTGAGTGAACAGAGGCGTCGCTTGGAGGAAAGACAAGACAAAGGGTTTGCTGGTGTGAAGGACTGACCTAACCTGACCCGCTGGAAGCTATAATAATGCTTGGTGATGAGATACAACCATCAAGACCCGGCCCCCACAGGCAGGGTCTGGCGAGAGAGCAGTGGCATGTATAGGTTTGACAGACATGTAGTTGTGAGTCTCTCCCTGTACCGAAGCCTATAGAAGTGGCTTCACGTCAAGGACAAAAGGTGGGACAGGTGGCAAGAACAGAGGACAGGGGAGCGGGGCATGCAAGACTCACCTGTTGACGCGCGCCAGGAAGCCGTACATGTCGGCGTACTTGGCCTGGTGGTTGAGGTCTTGACAAAACATGTACCACAGGCACTCCATCACGTGGTCCTTCATGAGGTACTCGCGCATCATGTTGAGCAGCGTGTTCAGGATCTCGCCGATGAACTCGATGGAGACCTTGTTGACCTGCGGCGACCAGTTGTCCGTGGCAGCCGTCAGCACGGTCTTGTCGGTGTCCTGGGGATTGGGGGACCAGAAGTTGGAGTCAAGGAAGTCCACGGTGGGGTCGCCGGACATCTTGCGGCCTTGCACGTTGTACTCGGCGATGGCATTGACTTCATTCACCAGGAACTTCCCGAAGGCGGCGTAGCTGAGGTAGCTGAGGCCCTGGATGGCGACGGGGATCAGCACGGAGCGGCGGGAGCGGTCGTGAGTCTGTTCCTCGGCGCCCATCATGTGGCTGGTGTAGTCAGCGAGCCACTGCATGGTGTTCCTCATGTACTGCTCGGAGGCGCGGCTCGCCAGGTTCTGGAAAAGACCCTCTTCCTGGATGCCGGTGACGTTTTGCTGCATAAAGTTGAACAGTTGGTCGAGGATGTTGTTGCGTTTCTGCTGGGACTCCTGGGGCTGCCTCACCTCTGGGTTGTGAGTGTTGGCCGACAACTCATTCCTCATGTAGCGGGCCTCTGGGGCGTGCACGCGGTGCATGAAGTTAGTGTGCGCCTCGTCCACCTGGGGAGGCTGGATCCTCAGGCCCACCACGCCGTCAATCATCTGCGGTACTTGGGGCTGGTGATACACGGCAGGGGCAGGGCGGGGCTGCTCGGCCTCGTAGCCTCCAAGGTCGCCCTCCTGGAAGTCGATCTCAGCAATGTGCTGCACGACGCGGCCAGCCTTGTTCAAGGGTGCCTTGGCCTCCTTGAGGCGCAGAGGCTCGTGCACCTTGCCCTCCACCACCTCCACCTCGATTTTCTCGCTGGTCTCCACTTTGTGGAGTATGTTTTCGTTCTCCCTGATGCCGCTCACCAGGATCCAGCAGCCGATGCCCGTCACCAGGCACAGGATGACCGTCACCACCGCCACCAGCACCGTCACCGCCCGGAAGCCCTGCATCCTATACGACAGCTCCTTGTACATGCTGGTCTCCATGTTGCCTGGCTTGGTCCTGCTCTTAGCGGCGGCAGCTTCTGGTGCGTTGCGGGAGTGGTTGCTGCACGGTGGGATGACGCGACAACACTGAGCGCTGTGCGGTGCCGCGGCTGGTTATATGCGGTTGCCCGGTAACAACCTGGCCTCCTCCCCCGGCAGCGGCGGCTCTCCCTTGGCCCTCCTTCCTCGCGCGCCGGGTGTCTTCGAGGCCGCTACCCTCCTGGGCCTTGTTGGTTACCAACAGTCTCGGTCGTTACCCCCAAGTTTGCGCGATAAGCAAAAAAACGAGCGATCCTTCCCAACCCCGCCGGGCAGCCGAGATGAGGGAAAGCCGCCCCAGGAGGCGAGGGCCTTTGTGTGGCTGCGGGGCGCGCAGGAATAAGGTCAAGGCCGGAAAAGAGAACCGGGAACAGAACCCACGGGACACCGAACCGCCGAAAACGAAAACTGCCAAAAGTGACCACGAGGAAAGTTAGGGGCAAGAGGGGGCCCGCACGACCCACCTTGGGGAATGGAAAGGAGAAAAAACTAGTGGAAGGCCAGCACGCAACGCATTCCTCTTTTTTGTGCCTTGCAGGGGGTGAGGGGGTGTGGCGCGTCTTCCTCGGCAGCACGACTTAACACTGTACGCTTCCTCCTCCTCCTCCTCCTCCTCCTCCTCCTCCTCCTCCTTCTCCCACTCTTCTCATTCCTTATACCGTGTAGCGTCCATTAAATAACAGGTTCAGGTACACTCTCTCCGGAACCTCTGCCCTCGTGTTCAGCCCTGCACAGATCCAGGCCAGGGCGTTGAGGACACCATAACAACATAAGAAGAACATCAGAAAATAAAGAAGCTACCGAGACGTACACGAGGTAGTTCCTGCTACTTAACACTACCTACATCCACCTTTCATCCCCATCCATGAAATTGTCCATCCTCCTTTTAAAACTCCCTATTGACTCCGCACTAACTACCTGACGACACCAATCCTGACGCGGCCCCTTCAGGAGACCTTG
This sequence comes from Chionoecetes opilio, assembly GCA_016584305.1. NCBI lineage: Eukaryota > Metazoa > Arthropoda > Malacostraca > Decapoda > Majidae > Chionoecetes > Chionoecetes opilio. The sequence goes on along the minus strand of JACEEZ010015426.1, from coordinate 78,703 downwards.
CTAAACAGTCTATTACCTACAGGATACATAACTACCTCCCGTTATCCACACAATGCAGTGATATTAACGCTTAAGACAGTTATGAACGCTTGTTATTTTCTTAATGTGCGTTATTTCCTCCTCTTCCTTTTCCTCTTCCTCAGCTTTGTCTTCATTGTTTTCTCATCATTTGTTGACTCAAGTCACCTTTATCAACCTCTCACCTTTCTTGCCCCCCACTAATTTCCTTCTGCCCCCCTGCCCCCTTGCCCCCCTTTTTCTCTCCCCCTTACACACGGGAGGTATCACAAAAAAAATAATATATAAACACAAATACAAAAAGGAAGAGCAGATAGGAAAAACAAGGGCGGAAAAGAGTAGAAATTAAAGAAGGAGAAAAAATTAAAATATGTGTCTGGTGGTGCTGGTGTTGGTGGTGCAAGAAAAGGAAACAGAGGAAGGAAGGGTGAAGAGGAGAGAAGACAGACGGAGAGAGAAAATGACCACATCATATCACAAGGAATAAAGATGGAAGATGAGAAAATACAAGAAAGGACGTGAGAGGGAGAGGAAGGAAACATACTATTTTCACGTCAAAACATAATCAAGAAGAGAAGAAGGAGATAATGGACGAGAAAGAAAAATAGGAGGAGGAGATAATGGATGAGAAAGAGAAAGAGGAGGAGGATGAGGAGGAAGAGGAAGAGGAGGAGGAAGGGGAAAGTAGGGGTAGGGAGAAAGAGAGAGAAAAGAAAGAGAGAAAGAAAACACATCATCAGAGGAAGAGAAGATGATGGGCGAGAAAGCAGAAGAGGAGGAGGAGGAAGAAGAGGAAGAGGAGGAGGAAGGGGAAAGTAGAGGTAGAGTGAGAGAAAGAGAGAAAGAAAACACATCATCTTAGCGTCACAACCCATTTCTACCGCTGTGGTTAGCTTTCTTTGACCTGTATCGCTCTGGTGGATGCGCGGGTGAAGGGGTGAGTGGGTGAGTGGGTGGATGCATGGATTACTGAGTGGAGGCCCTGCTTAGTGGATGACAGTGATATGATGACTAGAAAATCTTTAATGTGGGTTATCATGAGTATTTTTGATGACTTGATGTATTTAACTTTTGGTGTCATTAATTTTTTTTTTTTTTTCTTCTCTTTTTCTATTTTTTTTCTCTATTCCTTTCTTCTGTTCCCTTTTTGTTATCGTCTTTTTTAAATTATTGTCTCCCTCCTTAGTCTCATCTTCCTCTTCCTCCTCCTCTTTCACCCTGGTGTATTTAACTTTTGGTGTCATTAATCTACATTGTTATTTATTTTTTCATCATAGTTTTTTTCTTCAATTGTCTCCCTCCTTAGTCTCCTCCTCCTCCTCCTCCTCCTCCTCCTCCTCCTCCTCCTCCTCTTCCTCTTCCTCCTCCTCCTCCTCCTCCTCCTGACCACCATCGGGATTTAAAGTACCAGGGGTCACTGCTGCAGGAGGCATTGAAGTGTACGGCGTCCTACATGGAAAGTACACAATCCGCAGTGGATTGAACGGAGCTGGGGCCTGATTGACTGCTGCCTCCCAAGAAAGCGCCAGGCAAGGCTGCCGCACCACCCTTGAACTTCCACACTGTGTTCCCACCATTACAAAACACACATAACATGACCTATCTATCAAGCACTAAACCTACCCCCACAAACTAGTAGTAGTTAGCCATATATTACAGCTTTCAACTCTCCTCACAAATTCCATGCAGTTTTTCTATATTGCATGGTATCCAGAGGAAGCCAGCAGTCGCCGCGCAAGGAGCTGCTGGTGGGATAACACGCCAACCCCCGTGGCAGCGGGCCATGCATGCCCCCCCACTGTTCCTCTTCCCACCTCCTTCCCCGCCGCGCAGCCCATAAGTGCTGCGCCCCCTCCCATTGTCCCTCGACTTTCACCTATGGGCATTGTCCCTCGACTTACACCTATGGGCCGCCATCAGGCGAAGGGCCCATGTCACCTGTAAACACAGGTGACAATCTACAACAACAACAACAACAGCATGGTATCACTTCATTTCCGGCCAGCTTCGGCTGGAGGGATGGGTGGGTGGGGAGGAGCCTTCTACTTTCCTATCCTTTCTCTCTTATTATTATCTAGTTAGTGTAGTGTAGTTAAAGCTAACAGCCTTGTAAGGACCTATCGGTCTGTTGCTGTTTGTGTTTCCTTTGTAATCCTTTGTAATCCTCCTCTTCCACCCCTCCCCGTCACCTCTCCACCTTCTCCAATCCAGTTGTTAACTTTCACCATCTCCTCCAGCGATCGGTTGACCCCTTCAGCCTCCTCGTCACCCTCCAACAACCCCTCAATCTCTCCAACCTCCACAACCTCAAGTACTCCACAGTGGCTTTTTCTTCCAAGCTTTCCTCTCTTCTTCCATTTTTTTTTCTCCTGCTCTTCTTCCTTCTTCTATAGTGGTCTGTTCCTCCACGCTTTCCTCTCCTCTTCCATTTTTTCTTCCTTCTCCTCCTCCTCCTCCTCCTCCTTATAGCGGCCTTTTCCTCCACTCTTTCCTCCTCTACAACATTTTGTCTTGCCTTATCTTCAAGTTCTCGTTTTCCTGCTCTTCCTCCTCCTCCTTTTAGCAGCCTTTTTCTCCACGCTTTCCTCTCTTGTACCATGTTGTCTTGCCTTATCTTCAACTTTTTCTTCTCTGCCTCCTCCTGTTCTTCCTCCTCCTCCTCTTCTTGTATTCTTCTTATCTCCATGCATTTTCTCTCTTCTACCATTTTGTTTCTTTTCTTATCAAATTTTTCTTCAACTTTTCTTCCTCCTGCTCTTCTTCCTCCTCCTCCTCCTCCTCCTCCTCCTCCTCCTCCTCCTCGTATAAAGTTTACAAGCGATCACATGCGGACGGCGATTATAGAGAATACAATGACGTAAAACGACGTTGCAAGGGATTAATTAAGACTAAAAAGCGCAAGTATGAAGAAAAAATTGCAAAGGAATCCAAATCAAACCCGAAAAGGTTCTTTCAATACGTTCGAAGTAAGAAAAACGTCAAAACTAGTATTGGGCCACTGAAAGATAAAAATAACATCTTGGTAAATGATAATAAGAGCATGGCAGTCGTACTCAACGCTTACTTTAATGCGGTACTTATTAAAGAAGACGAAACTCCATTACCAGAACCAGTAAACATGTATGCGGGACTCGAAAGTGATAGATTGGAAATAGGAGAGATAACAGTAGACGAAGTATCAAAGTATTTGCAGAAACTTGACCCAGCAAAATCCGTGGGGGTGGACGAAATTTCGCCGCGATTACTTCGCGAATGTCACAGTCAACTTTCGCTTCCACTAAAGATTATCCTCAATAAATCGCTAATGGACAAAAATGTTCCTAGTATGTGGAAATTAGCTAATGTTACACCGATATTCAAGAAAGGGAGTAAGAGCCTCGCAAGTAATTATCGCCCAATTAGTCTAACGTCTGTGATTGTTAAACTATTTGAGAAAATATTGCGGGATAAAATAGTGTCTTTTCTCGATGAAAATAACTCAATATTAAACTCGCAGCATGGATTTCGAAATAAGAGATCCTGCTTAACAAACCTACTGGATTTTTTTAATGTCATTTATTCAAACTGGGACGCGAAAATTCCCTCGGATGTAATATACCTTGATTTTCAGAAAGCCTTCGATACAGTTCCCCATAAGCGACTTTTGACCAAGCTAAGGGCACATGGCTTGGGAGAGCAACTATGTTCATGGATTGGCGATTGGCTTTCAAATCGTAAACAACGGGTAGTAGTAATAAATGGTGAAACATCTGATTGGTTAGATGTTACTAGTGGGGTGCCTCAGGGCTCGGTCTTGGGTCCCACTCTTTTTCTGATATATATCAACGATCTGGACTGCGGACTTGTATCTAAAATATCGAAATTTGCAGACGACACCAAATTAGGCGGTAAAGCATATACTAGAGAAAACTGCGAACTCATACAAAGTGATCTCGACAAACTATCAGACTGGAGTGATAAATGGCTATTAAAATTCAATTCCGATAAATGTAAAGTAATGCATATAGGCAACGATAACCTCAAATATAACTATCAAATGCAAAATAAATCGTTAACTGAAGTACAGCAGGAAAAGGATTTAGGTGTCATCATCAGTAATGATCTTAAAACCAGTCCGCATTGCCTAGCTGCCAGTAAAAAGGCGAATATGATGTTGGGCTTTATTAAACGCAATTTTGAACACAAAACTCCGAAAGTAATGACACAATTATACACGTCCTTGGTTAGGCCACACTTGGAATATGCCGTCCAATTCTGGTCGCCCTGTTTCGTAAAAGACCAAGCAAAATTGGAATCAGTGCAAAGAAGAGCAACCAAACAAATTCCATCTCTGCGAAATTCATCTTATGAAGAGAGACTGCGGAAACTTAATATGTTTTCCTTAAAGGATCGTAGAATCCGTGGGGACTTGATAGAAACCTTTAAGATCCTAAAAGGATTTGATGTCATTAATCAAGAGAACCTATTCGAGCTTTCAACTCAAGTGACAACAAGAAATAATGGTTTAAAACTAAACGGTCAACGTTGCATCACTGATCTCCGTAAAAATATTTCAATGTGAGAGTCGTTGATCGATGGAACAAGTTACCAACAAATGTTGTCGAAGCCAGCACAATAACTACATTTAAAAGCAGACTTGACGCGCACTGTAAAGTAAATGGGTATTGATAGTGCCCTGCGAATTCATATTTAGTCCCCCGGATCGATTAGTTGTAGTGGTAGTGGTAGTTGTAGTTAGTATATTTCATACCCTATTTTTCTGCACTATGAAACTTCCGTGTTCCTATCTTTTTTTAAGGACATGGTATCCTTTTCCAACTGTTTTCTTACAAGTAGTTGATAGTTAGTAGTATGTAGTTCAGCAGATACCCTCGTTATGGACCAATAGGTCTCCTGGTGTCTGTTATTCCTATGTAATCCTATGTAATCCTCCTCCTCCTCCTCCTCCTCCTCCTCCCTCCTCCTCCTCCTCCTCCTCCTCCTCCTCCTCCCTCCGGCTTCATCTCCCTCACGTCTCTTCCACGCGTGCCTGGAGCCTGGTAAACACCGGCTTTCCACCTCCTCTGGGAAAGCCGGTGAAAGCCACTGCCACATTAATAAGGGTACGGGAGCTACAGCCTCGCCCTGAGCAACCCACGAGGAGAGGGGCTTGGCAGGGTGTTGTGAGGGGGAGGGACTTGGCAGGGTGTTGTAAGGGTAATGAAGGGGTTGTGAGGGGGGGAGGTACTTGGCAGGGTGTTGTGAGGGTAATGAAGGGGTTGTGAGGGGGAGGGATTTGGCAGGGTGTTGTGAGGGTTATGAAGGGGTTGTGAGGGGGAGGGTCTTGGCAGGGTGTTGTGAGGGTAATGAGGGGTTGTGAGGGGGAGGGACTTAGCAGGGTGTTGTGAGGGTAATGAAGGGGTTGTGAGGGGGAGGGACTTAGCAGGGTGTTGTGAGGGTAATGAAGGGGTTGTGAGGGGGAGGGACTTAGCAGGGTGTTGTGAAGGTAATGAAGGGGTTGTGAGGGGGAGGGTCTTGGCAGGGTGTTGTGAGGGTAATGAAGGGGTTGTGAGGGGGAGGGTCTTGGCAGGGTTGTAGTGAAGGTTGAGGGGGTAATGGAGATGTGAGGAATGAGGGTTGTGAGGGGGAGGGTACTTGGCAGGGTGTTGTGAGGGTAATGAAGGGGTTGTGAGGGGGAGGGTCTTGGCAGGGTGTTGTGAGGGTTATGAAGGGGTGTGAGGGGGAGGGTACTTGGCAGGGTGTTGTGAGGTAATGAAGGGGTTGTGAGGGGGAGGGTCTTGGCAGGGTGTTGTGAGGGTAATGAAGGGTTGTGAGGGGAGGGTCTTGGCAGGGTGTTGTGAGGGTAATGAAGGGGTTGTGAGGGGGAGGGTCTTGGCAGGGTGTTGTGAGGGTAATGAAGGGGTTGTGAGGGGGAGGGTCTTGGCAGGGTGTTGTGAGGGTAATGAAGGGGTTGTGAGGGGGAGGGTCTTGGCAGGGTGTTGTGAGGGTAATGAAGGGTTGTGAGGGGGAGGGTCTTGGCAGGGTGTTGTGGGGGTAATGAAGGGGTTGTGAGGGGGAGGGTCTTGGCAGGGTTTTTGTGAGGGTAATGAAGGGGTTGTGAGGGGGAGGGTACTTGGCAGGGTGTTGTGAGGGTAATGAAGGGGTTGTGAGGGGGAGGGTACTTGGCAGGGTGTTGTGAGGGTAATGAAGGGGTTGTGAGGGGGAGGTTATCATAAGGTCAATGTACTGGTTCATGAGGTTTATTGTTGGTCTTTGAATGTTGTAATTGTGTTTTGTAGTTGTTATTAGTGTTTTTAATAGTAAATTCAGTTGTTTTAAGGGAGTTTTGTTATCATTATAAAACCGATTAGTTGTTATTTGTTCACTGTTATTGTTCATGTTATTGTTCTGTTGTTGTTGTAATCGGTGTGTTCTTAATAGTAATTTTGAAATGCTGTTGTCTTAAGGAAGTTTTGTTATCATTATAAAACCGCTAAGTTCTTATTGATTACTGTTATAAGAGAGTAGCATGTTTATTTTAGGTTATATTCTTTCTTTTACCATCTTTTAATGTAGACTTATGATCACTATTAATATAAAGCTCGTTTTATTTTATCATTAAACAGCTTCATTATCATCGCTAAGTGTGTTGGTAATAACAAGGCTGGGAAGGTGACGCCAGTGCTGGGACGCTCACGGTCATGATCAAGGCGGTGAAGGTGAGGCAAGGTGAAGGTGAGGGTCAAGGGTCACTGATCAAGGCACCTAGGAGGGACTTGAACAATTTTCAAGGCAGTAAGGTTGAACTAAAACATGACAACTTGAAGGAACTCTCTGTTTGTTATTGCCAAGGTGCTTTAACCCCTTGAGACCCAGAACGTAATTTCCATTGTAATTTAGGTACCATTAGACGATTTTTAGTGACTATAAGTAATATTTTATAGATATGACCTGTTTAGTATCCTTGTCCACTAACTAATTTGGTATATTCAGTTACTTTTCGTTATTTTATGGCACGACAACATACAATTTTTTATAGCAAAGGAAAGATCTGGGCGTGAAGGGGTTAAGGGAGACAGATTTAAGGTATATGGGAGATACTCAATCAATTTTCAAGGTAACGACGTTGAACTAGAACGTGATAGTTTGAAGACACTTATTGAACGTTATTGCCAAGGTATTTTAAGGTGGTTGAGTATGTAGTATGGTAGTAGTATGTAGTATATGTAGTATGTATGTAGTCTGTATGTAGTATATGTAGTATATATAGTATGTATAGTCATCAAGGTAACGACAGGAGGTGAAGTGAAAGAGTAACCCCAAGGCAGTTATCTCGGTGAAAAGGGTGACAGGTATACTATAGAGGTAATTAGAGTGCATGTAGGTGACTGGCACAGCTGGAGATGACTAAGTGAATGACTGTGAAGAAGAAGCATAAAAGATAACAAAGGAGGAGGAGAACAATAACCACAACAACAACAACAACAACAACAAAAACAACAAAAACAACAATAACAAAAACAACAACACGAAAAAGGTGACTGACCTGAGGAACAAAAACAACAAAAACAACACAAGTAAAGTTAGAGGTAAGTCCATAACACCTACGCATCGCCACAGCGCCCAACTCCGTCACCTATACTTCAAGGTAATTACACTGGCCTACACACAGGTGAGTGACTGAGGCTGGAAAGGTAAGTAGAGGAGTAAGTAGAAGTAGTAAGTAGTAGTAGTAGTAGAAGTAGTAAGTAAGAAGTAGTAGTAGTAGTAGTAGTAGTAGTAGTAGTAGTAGTAGAAGTAGTAAGTAAGAAGTAGTAAAAGAAGTAAGTAGAAGAAGTGCATTAGTAGAAGTAGTAAGTAGTCGTAGTAGTAGTAGTAGAAGTAGTAAGTAGTCGTAGTAGTAGTAGTAGAAGTAGTAAGTAGTCGTAGTAGTAGTAGTAGAAGTAGTAAGTAGTCGTAGTAGTAGTAGTAGAAGTAGTAAGTAGTCGTAGTAGTAGTAGTAGAAGTAGTAAGTAGTCGTAGTAGTAGTAGTAGAAGTAGTAAGTAGTCGTAGTAGTAGTAGTAGAAGTAGTAAGTAGTCGTAGTAGTAGTAGTAGAAGTAGTAAGTAGTCGTAGTAGTAGTAGTAGTAGTAGTAGTAGTAGAAGTAGTAAGTAGTCGTAGTAGTAGTTAGTAGTAGTAGTAGTAAGTAGTCGTAGTAGTAGTAGAAGTAGTAAGTAGGTAGTAAGTAGGTCGTAGTTAGTAGTAGTAGTTAGAAGTAGTAAGTAGTCGTAGTAGTAGTAGTAGAAGTAGTAAGTAGCGTAGTAGTAAGTAGTAGTAGTAGTAGTAGTAGTAGTAGTAGTAGAAGTAGTAAGTAGTCGTAGTAGTAGTAGTAGAAGTAGTAGAAGAATTAAGTAGAAGAGGTGCATTAGTATCAACACCAGAGTGAAAAGAGAGAAAACCAAACATGTATAAACGGTGCGAGGAGGAATGAAAGCCGGGAGAGAAACCGCCTCGAGAGTGACTCCACACACACACACACACACACACACACACACACACACACACACACACACACACACACAACACACACACACACACACACACACACACACACACACACACACACACTCGACTTTGAATCAAGGACGTGGGAGCCCTACTGACGAAGGAGGAGGGTGATGAAAGTACGTCCCTTGATATATGGATCAGAGAGTGTTGCAGAGGAGCTACACGTATGATACACAGACGTGCTACTTTCACACGTATAAATCATGTTTAGGTTACATAGAGCGTTGTCTTTGTACCTATAGGATACTTAAGGGATAACTTACTATAGGATACTTATATAGTTTGTATTAATAGGATACTTAAGGGTTGGAGTGATGATTATGGAAGTTCAGACTCAATGTTTAGGGAAATATAGTCAGTTAGTTGTGTTATGATTGTGTGTGATTGAATGAGTGATTGGGATATCATTATGTCTTCTCTCTCTCTCTTTTTTTTTTCTCTCTCTCTCTCTTTTTTTTTTTTTCTCTCTTCTTTTTTTTTTTTCTCTCTCTCTCTGTCTCGATAATACGTTACATTTTTTCTAACTTTCTCGACGATTTCTATAAAGTATATAGTTTGTATTAATAGGATACTTAAGGGTTAGAGTGATGATTATGGAAGTTCAGGCTCAATGTTTAGGGAAATATAGGTCAGCTGTGTTATGATTGTGTGTGATTGAATGAGTGATTGGGATATCATTATGTCTTCTCTCTCTCTCTCTCTCTCTTTTTTTTCTTTCTCTCTCTCTCTCTCTCTCTCTCTCTCTCTCTCTCTCTCTCTCTCTCTCTCTCTCTCTCTCTCTCTCTCTCTCTCTCTCTCTCTCTGTTTCGATAATACGTTAAATTTTTTCTAACTCTCTCGACGATTTCTATAAAGTATATTCAAATAAAAAAAGAGAAATCGTGTTGTTGATGCTGTTTTGTACTGACTGGCTGAATAACGCCGACCATGGCTGGCTGACTGGAAAGTGACAGAGATAAAGGGCATGACTGGCGAGAGAGGAATGATTGAGAGAAAAGTAGAAAGTGACTGGGAGAGAGATATAGGGAGTAACTGGGGAGTGAGGAGTGAATAAGGTAAAAGTTAAGAATGACTGATAACTGAGGTATGACGATGACTGTAAAGTAACTGGTAAACTGGTAAACAATCAATAAGTAACTGGTAACTGCTGAATCATTGAGGAGTAAAGTGACTGAACGACAGGTAGAAAACGACAGGTGATTTAGGTAGTGACTGGCACATATATTACATACATACATACATGACTGGTCTTTATGAGCTTGTGACTGTACGTACAATGTGGGTTAGTGACTAAACTTTTCACCTTTAGCTTGGAGGTGGAATGCATGTGTTCTATCTTCCCTCCACTTATCTAGGTTTCTTCCACTGTACCATCCACAATTACAATCATCATTATTTCAATTTTAAATTCATTTCCCCCTCTTCCTCTGTCTTCTAAGCACTCTTCTTGGCAATAATGTACTTCTTCCTCTGTCTTCCAAGTACCTATTCTTCTTATCAATAATTTCTACCGCTTCCTCTGTCTTCCAAGTACCTATTCTTCTTATCAATAATTTCTACCGCTTCCTCTGTCTTCCAAGTACCTATTCTTCTTATCAATAATTTCTACCGCTTCCTCTGTCTTCCAAGTACCTAGTCTTCTTATCAATAATTTCTACCGCTTCCTCTGTCTTCCAAGTACCTAGTCTTCTTATCAATAATTTCTACCGCTTCCTCTGTCTTCCAAGTACCTATTCTTCTTATCAAAATTTACCGCTTCTTCTCAGATGTTAGTATCGTCTAGTATCGTCTACAGGTAACGTAAGTAGAGTGAAACGGCAGGTAATGTAGCAGATGAGGGGAGAAAATGAGGGGAAGAAAATGAGGGGGAAAAATGATCTACCTTTACACACTGACAGGTAAATAAGAGGAAGGTTGAAAAGGAGGAAAAGCGTGGAAAAGGTCCGTACGTGATGTGTTAATGATAAGATAAGATACTTTGATCCTATCTAGACACTTTGCAAGTACCAACTACAAGGTTATTGACTAAACAAAGCGCCACCACGCCAGGACGAACTTGGTGGACTCGAACCGCTGACCGAATGCAGGGACTCAGCACGCGAATCCGTGACTCTACCAACCGCGCCACCCTGGCGGGTATGTGTGTTAATGAGAGAGAGAGAGAGAGAGAGAGAGAGAGAGAGAGAGAGAGAGAGAGAGAGAGAGAGAGAGAGAGAGAGAGAGAGAGAGAGAGAGAGAGAGAGAGAGAGAGAGAGAGAGAGAGTAAGGTAAGATCAATAAAGAAATGTAACTTAATCATACGTATCTAAGTAATAGAACAAATAAGAGAAAAAAAGATAGACGTATGCAAATATGTGATAAAGATTAAGAAAGAGAAGAAAATGCACACACGGATATACACGATAAAGCAAGTAACAAGATAAATAACGAAAGAACAAAAGATGTATGGAAAAAGAGAAAACTTAAGAATCCGTATTTAAAGACTAAGATAAAGGAGATAAGAACAGAGAGACGCATTGCCAAACATGATACATTAAAAGAGGAAGAAAAACAGACATACTGACACACATGATAAATGAAATAATAAGATGTAATAGTCACACAAAGATAATGAGAATATATACATCGTTTTTTTTTTTTGCCCTTGTCCAGTCCTTTGTGATGTAAAAAAAAAAAAAAAAAAAAAAAAAAAAAAAAAAAAAAAAAAAAAAAAAAAAAAAAACTAGTGACAAATAAAAATTAAAATCCAAAAACTTAGTTTTGTGTGAAGTGTAATGTGGATGTATAATGTGGTAAATGTTTGTGTGTATTTATTTTTCTCGCGGTTAAGATAGAGTGAGAGTGTTGAAGTTTTAGTGATGTGTCTATGGAATTGTTTCCTGTGTGTGTGTGTGTGTTGTTGTGTGTGGGTGTGTGTTGTGTGGTGTGTGTGTGTGTGTGTGTGTGTGTTGTGTGTGTGTGTGTGTGTATGTGTGTGTGTGTGTGTGTGTGTGGTGTGTGTGTGTGTGTGTGTGTGTGTACGCTCCTCTCATCCACTAGAGAGGTAATTTAAGCAGCTTTCATCGCTCTCACGTTGTCATGCAAATAAAAACGTGGTAAGATACTGGATCTGGTACTGGATCTCTCTCTCTCTCTCTCTCTCTCTCTCTCTCTCTCTCTCTCTCTCTCTCTCTCTCTCTCTCTCTCTCTCTCTCTCTCTCTCTCTCTCTCTCTCTCTCTCTCTCTCTCTCTCTCTCTCTCTCTCTCTCTCTCTCTCTTCCTCCTCCAGCAACGGCGCCTCGTCTCTGTTACATCTCTTCCTCTCTCTCCTCTCTCTCTCTCTCTCTCTCTCTCTCTCCTCCTCTCTCCCCCATACGGTAATAACATGACTTCCTCCTTCACAAAGACAAACGAAAGCGACCATCCGTTCCTGATTAACATTGCTTCCCACCCCCACTCTTCCCTCCTCCTCCTCTTCTCCTCCCCAACACACTCTCCACACCACAGACAAATATAAGCACACCCCAAAGATCTTCGTCCATCCCCTGTCTCTGCTCGATCGTCCTCTCTCTCTTTCTCACTCTCTCTCTACCTCCATAACCCTTTGTAGCCTCCTTTCTCTTGCACACACACACACACGCACACACACACACACACACACACACACAACACACACACACACACAGGGATAAAGAGGGTTTGAGAAATCGGTCACTGAAATCAAAGCAGTTGTCTCAGGAATCGAACCCTAATTTTCTTGTTTGTTAGGCAAGTGTGTTTACCATTGCGCCAACTCCATCTCCACCACAGTTACATAATACACACATACATAAACAAATATCATAAACTATTTTGTACATCTAAATTTTGTAGCATATCCGAATTTTGTAGTACGTCAAAATTTTGTAGTACATCTAAATTTTGTAGTACATCAACATTTTGTAGTACATCTAAATTTTGTAGTACATCAAAATTTTGTAGTACATCTAAATTTTGTAGTACATTACATTTTGTAGTACATCAACATTTTGTAGTACATCTAAATTTTGTAGTACATCAAAATTTTGTAGAACATCAAAATGTTGTAGTACCTCTAAATTTTGTAGTACATCTAAATTTTGTAGTACATCAACATTTTGTAGCATATCCAAATTTTGTAGTACATCTAAATTTTGTAGTACATCTAAATTTTGTAGTACATCTAAATTTTGTAGTACATCAAAATTTTGGAGTACATCAAAATTTTGTAGTACATCTAAATTTTGTAGTACATCAAAATTTTGTAGTACATCTAAATTTTGTAATACATAAAAATGTTGTAGTATATCTATATTTTGTAGTACATCTATATTTTGTAGTACATCAAAATTTTGTAGTACATCTAAATTTTGTAGTACATCTAAATTTTGTAGTACATCTAAATTTTGTAGTACATCTATATTTTGTAGTACATCTAAATTTTGTAGTACATCTATATTTTGTATACATCTAAATTTTGTAGTACATCTATATTTTGTATACATCTAAATTTTGTGTACATCTAAATTTTGTATACATCTAAATTTTGTAGTACATCTATATTTTGCAGTACATCAAAATTTTGTAGTACATCTAAATTGTATAGTACATCTATATTTTGTAGTACATCAAAATTCTGTAGTACATCAACATTTTGTAGTACATCAAAATTTTGTAGTACATCAAAATTTTGTAGTACATCTAAATTTTGTAGTACATCTAAATTTTGTAGTACATCTAAATTTTGTAGTACATCAAAATTTTGTAGTACATCTAAATTTTGTAGTACATCTAAATTTTGTAGTACATCTAAATTTTGTAGTCCATCTAAATTTTGTAGTACATCAAAATGTTGTAGTAAATGAAAATTTATAGTATATCTACATTTTGTAGCATATCTAAATTTTGTAGTATATCTAAATTTTGTAGCATATCTAAATTTTGTAGTATATCTAAATTTTGTAGTACATCTACATTTTGTAGTACATCAAAATTTTGTAGTACATCAAAATTTTGTAGTACATCTAAATTTTGTAGTACATCTAAATTTTGTAGTACATCTAAATTTTGTAGTACATCTAAATTATGTAGTACATCAAAATGTTGTAGTAAATGAAAATTTATAGTATATCTAAATTTTGTAGCAGATCTAAATTTTGTAGTATATCTAAATTTTTTAGCATATCTAAATTTTGTAGTATATCTAAATTTTGTAGTACATCTACATTTTGTAGTACATCAAAATTTTGTAGTACATCAAAAATTTGTAGTACATCAAAAATTTGTAGTAGAACTAACTTTTGTAGTAAATCTAAATTTTGTAGTATATCTAAATTTTGTAGCATATCTAAATTTTGTAGTATATCTATATTTTGTAGCATATCTAAATTTTGTAGTATATCTAAATTTTGTAGTACATCAAAATTTTGTAGTACATCAAAATTTTGTAGTACATCAACATTTTGTAGTACATCAAAATTTTGTAGTACATCAAAATTTTGTAGTACATCTAAATTTTGTAGTGCATCTAAATTTTGTAGTACATCAAAATTTTGTAGTACATCTAAATTTTGTAGTACATCAAAATTTGTAGTACATCAACATTTTGTGGTACATCAAAATGTTGTAGTACATCTAAATTTTGTAGTAGTATGTATATTGATGGGAAGTATGAGAAATGGGCATGTTTATAGTAAAATAATGGATTGTGTGGCGGGATGATAAGCAGCTGTGTTGATGTCCAGTCCAGTTTGCGGGTTAGAATTGAAAAGGTTCGTAAATGACTGAGTTTAATTATTGCGTGAATCTATCTACTTATTGCTTCAATACATCTAAATTTTTTAGTACATCAAAATGTTATAGTACATCAACATTTTGTAGTACATCTAAATTTTGTAGTACATCAACATTTTGTAGTACATCAAAATTTTGTAGTACATCAACATTTTGTAGTACATCTAAATTTTGTAGTACATCTAAATTTTGTAGTACATCAAAATTTTGTAGTGCATCAAAATTTTGTAGTACATAAAATGTTTGTAGTACATCAACATTTTGTAGCATATCTAAATTTTGTAGTACATCTACATTTTGTAGCATATCTACATTTTGTAGTATATCTAAATTTTGTAGCATATCTAAATTTTGTAGTATATCTAAATTTTATAGCATATCTAAATTTTGTAGTATATCTAAATTTTGTAGCATATCTAAATTTTGTAGTATATCTAAATTTTGTAGCATATCTAAATTTTGTAGTATATCTAAATTTTGTATTATATCTAAATTTTGTAGTATATCTAAATTTTGTAGTACATCTAAATTTTGTAGTACATCTAAATTTTGTAGTAAATCTAAATTTTGTAGATCTAAATTTTGTAGTAGAACTAACTTTTGAAGTAAATCTAAATTTTGCTGTAGCTACATCTGAAGTTTGTACTACATCTAAATTTGAAGTACATCTGAATATTGTAGTACATTTAAATTTTGTAGTACATTAACATTTTATAGTACATTTAAATTTATAGTACATTTAAATTAGTAGTACATGTTTATTTCGTGGTACATTTAAATACGAGACTGAGACGTGACAGGCTGGTTTGTGGCCTAGATTCAGGTGGCAATGCTCTCGTGGCACACAACTTCAAAACTTCACATAACCATGAGTTGCTATTGCCTGGAGGAAGACATGGAGGAGGGAGGAGGAGGAGGAGGAGGAGGAGGAGGAGGAGGAGGAGGAGGAGGAGAGAGGGATGAAGAGGAGTAACAGTAAGAGAAAAGGAAAAGAAGGGGGATGGTTTCTTGACATGGTTCATATCTATGTTCGTAATTGTGACATGAAGTGAAGTGATAAACAGATAATGATGATAAAGAGGTGAAAACAGATGGTGATAGGTGTGAAATATATAGAGATATGTTACAGTTGAGGGGAGGATTACTCTCTCTCTCTCTCTCTCTCTCTCTCTCTCTCTCTCTCTCTCTCTCTCTCTCTCTCTCTCTCTCTCTCTCTCTCTCTCTCTCTCTCTCTCTCTCTCTCACTTTCCCGCACTGGTCATCTCTCTTGATCACAACCAAGAACACACAGTTTCTCTATGCATCAAGTGGACTCGTAACCTCCACCACTTTCTTATCCTCCACATCCACACTCCACTTCCTAATACGTCCACTTCCACCCACTTATTTTTTCCTACACAGACGCCATTGGCTAACTTATTTTCATATTATCACGTTTCTTTACCACGACACGAGTTCTTTGCCTTCAATTTCTGTAACTAATAGATATTAACTGTATATATCAACCTCAACTTCCATAATTTGGTTTATTTATGTATCAATTTTACTCTAAGTCCTTCACACATCGCTCTTATCTTTCAAACTTAGACACTTTCATGCCACTTATGTGCATACCACCCCCCCCACTCTTCAATTACAGGAACTACCACGTGTAGGTCTCACTGCCTCTTGAAGCTTCCTTATTTTCTGATGTTCTTATATTCATACCCATCCCACACATCCCTTTGTAATCCTTTGTAATCTCCTGTTTGTATCTTAAGTACATTGGGTTCTTACATGGAAAGTCTCTTAAAATCAGTCTTTCCATGTCACTTTCATATCATTTAAGTGGTGCTTCGTTTCCCCCCCCCCCTTGGACAGTCCTTTGTGATGTAGGAAAAAAAATAAAGTAGCGCCATTTAAGTCATCATCTTGTTCACTAACGTCGTGGTTCCTAGCTTTCTATAAATCTGCAGTGGTGACAGGCGCTGCCCCTTCAGTCCACAGTCTAATAAAAGTAGTAGTAGTAGTAGTAGTAGTAGTAGTAGTAGTAGTAGTAGTAGTAGTAGTAGTAGTAGTAGTAGTAGTAGTAGTAGTAGTAGTAGTAGTAGTATAGTAGTGTAGTAGTAGTAGTAGTAAGTTAGTTAGTAGTAGTAGTAGTAGTAGTAGTGGTGACAGCAGCATTAGTAGTCTAGATTAGAAGAGTAGTAGTATAGTAGTAGTAGTAGTAGTAGTAGTAGTAGTAGTAGTAGTAGTAGCAGCGAGTATAGTAGTAGTTAGTAGTAGTATAGTAGAGTATGTAGTGAGTAGTTAGTAGTAGTATTAGTTAGTATAGTAGTAGTAGAAGTATAGTAGTTAGTAGTAGTAGAGTAAGTAGTAGAAGTAGTAGTATATAGTAAGTAGTAGTGTAGTAAGTAGTATTGTAGAGTAAGTCTTTCCATCAGTCTATCTGCATTGCTATCCTCGCGATGTTGTCAAGATATTATGGTGTTGTTTTGTCAAGATATTATGGTGTTGTTTTGTAAGATATTATGGTGTTGTTTTGTTAAGATATTATGTGTTGTTTGTAAGATTATGGTGTGTTTTGTCAAGATATTATGGTGTTGTTTTGTCAAGATATTATGGTGTTGTTTTGTCAAGATATTATGGTGTTGTTTTGTTAAGATATTATGGTGTTGTTTTGTCAAGATATTATGGTGTTGTTTTGTCAAGATATTATGGTGTTGTTTTGTCAAGATATTATGGTGTTGTTTTGTCAAGATATTATGGTGTTGTTTTGTCAAGATATTATGGTGTTGTTTTGTCAAGATATTATGGTGTGTTTTGTAAGATATTATGGTGTTTTTTTAAGATATTATGGTGTTGTTTTGTTAAGATATTATGGTGTTGTTTTGTTAAGATATTATGGTGTTGTTTTGTTAAGATATTATGGTGTTGTTTTGTTAAGATATTATGGTGTTGTTTTGTTAAGATATTATGGTGTTGTTTTGTTAAGATATTATGGTGTTGTTTTGTCAAGATATTATGGTGTTGTTTTGTCAAGATATTATGGTGTTGTTTGTCAAGATATTATGGTGTTGTTTTGTCAAGATATTATGGTGTTGTTTTGTCAAGATATTATGGTGTTGTTTTGTCAAGATATTATGGTGTTGTTTTGTCAAGATATTATGGTGTTGTTTTGTCAAGATATTATGGTGTTGTTTTGTCAAGATATTATGGTGTTGTTTTGTCAAGATATTTGGTGTTGTTTTGTCAAGATATTATGGTGTTGTTTTGTTAGATATTAGTGTGTGTTTTGTTTTTGTAAGATATTATGGTGTTGTTTTGTCAAGATATTATGGTGTTGTTTTGTCAAGATATTATGGTGTTGTTTGTCAAGATATTATGGTGTTGTTTTGTCAAGATATTATGGTGTTGTTTTGTCAAGGTATTATGGTGTTGTTTGTCAAGATATTATGGTGTTGTTTTGTAAGATATTATGGTGTTGTTTTGTCAAGATATTATGGTGTTGTTTTGTCAAGATATTATGGTGTTGTTTTTGTTAAGATATTATGGTGTTGTTTTGTCAAGATATTGTGTTTGTATGTTTTGTAAGATATTATGGTGTTGTTTTTGTCAAGATATTATGGTGTTGTTTTGTAAGATTATTTGTGTTTGTTTTGTTAAGATATCATGGTGTTTTTTTGTCAAGATATTATGTGTTGTTTGATTGTTACAGATATTATGGTGTTGTTTGTCAGATTTTGGTGTCAAGATATTATGGTGTTGTTTTGTCAAGATATTATGTGTTGTTTTGTAGATATTATGGTGTTGTTTTGTCAAGTAATTATGGTGTTTTGTCAAGATATTTGGTGTTTGTTTTGTACAGCTAATTTGTGTTGTTTTGTAGAGATATTTGTGTTGTTTTGTCAGTACTTATGTGTTTGTTTTGTCAAGATATATGGTGTTGTTTGTGTCAAGAATTTGTAGTTGTTTTGTTCAGAATTTGTAGTATTGCATTTGTCAGATATTATGGTGTTTATTTTGTACAAGAATTTTGTATGTTGATTTTGTCAGTATTATGGTGTTTGTTTGTCAAGAGTATTAATGTTGTGTATTGTTTTGTAGTAAATATTATGGTGTTGTTTTGTACATGAATATTATGGTGATTGATTTTGTCAGATGTAGTATTGTTTGTAGTAATTGATTTTGTGTCAATGAATTTTGGTGATTGTTTTGTCAGATATTATGTGTTGTTTTGTCAGACATCTGATTTGTGTTGAATTTTGTGTCAATCATTATGGGTAGTACATTGTCAAATTTTGTGTACTTGATTTTGTAGATATTCTGGAATTGTTTTGTCAGATATTATGGTAATTGTTTTAGTACAGATATTATGGTGTATGATTTTTGTACATAGGTATTTATGTTGTGATTGAATTTTGTACACGAATATTTGGTGTAATCGTAATTTGTTAATGACATACGTAATTGTGTATCTGATTTTGTTAGTACATGAATTGTGTCATCTGAATTGCTTTAGAATCTGAATTCTGATACATAATTCTTAGACTCTGAATTTTGTAGTACATCTGTTTTTTGTAGTACATCATTTGTGATGATGAAAATAGATTGTAAAAAATTTGTAACACGGAATTAGTGTAGTACATTGAAATTTGTACACACTACATTGTAGTAATTCTTGATTTTGTAGTATATCTGAATTTTGTAGTACATCTGAATTTTGTAGTACATCTGAATTTTGTAGTACATCTAAATTTTGTAGTACATCTGAATTTTGTAGTACATCTGATTTTGTATACTCTGAATTTGTAGTACATCTGAATTTTGTAGTACATCTGAATTTTGTAGTACATCTGAATTTTGTAGTACATCTGAATTTTGTAATACATCTGAATTTTGTAGTACATCTGAATTTTGTAGTACATCTGAATTTTGTAGTACATCTGAATTTTGTAGTACATCTGAATTTTGTAATACATCTAAATTTTGTAGTACATCTGAATTTTGCAGTACATCTGAATTTTGTAGTACATCTGAATTTTGTAATACATCTAAATTTTGTAGTACATCTGAATTTTGTAGTACATCTAAATTTTGTAATACATCTAAATTTTGTAGTACATCTGACTTTTGTAGTACATCTAAATCTTGTAATACATCAGAATTTTGTAGAACATCTAAATTTTGTAATACATCAGAATTTTGTAATACATCTAAATTTTGTAATGCATCTTAATTTTGTAGTACATATTGAATTTTATATTACATCTTAATTTTGTAGCTCACCCCTGGCTTTTTCTGTATCACTCCCTCTGGCGCCTGGCTATCATATCACAAAGAAAGAAAAAAAGCTAAGAAGGTTGCCATCTGCCGTGGTTTAAAACACACATCAATTTCACTTCTTTTCAACTTTCTCTATGATCACTGTAAAAAGGTCGTCGATTACTCTAAGTGTGTCATACTGCCTGTTCTATAGTGTGTATAATATAATAATAATAATAATAATAATTTCATTTTCACCTGAAAGCATACAGTAAAAAAAAAAAATGTATGACAAAAAAAAACTGTAAAAAAATCTAAAAATGAAAATATTAGTCATGATAAACAGGTGTCGCTTCTTGTGTAGGATAAAGGCGCTTATTCATGTAGGCGCTAATTCTATATTTTCTATGTTTCGAGCCTCATAACTTAATCCGTCTCGTGTTTTCTTATAAGGAGAAACTCGAATGTAAGTCTTAGATAAATCCCTTCATATAGTTATAGCGTCTTTGAATTTTAATGAATAGTGGTGTTTGCTTTCATTTATCATAATTTTTTTTCTTCACTCACTTGCTTGTTTTAATTACGCAAGTTCACCCGTTTTTTAAGACTACTTTTCTCCTACGTGTGTTTTAGTAGCCATATTTTCCTGATTTATATGGTGGTGTTAAGACTCCTCTCATTAAATTAGCCATCGACCACCAGTATCCACGGATCTACCACTACTACTACTACTACTACTACTACTACTGCTACTACTACTACTACTACTACTACTATTACTACTACTACTACTACTACTACTACTACTACTACTACTACTACTACTACTACTACTACTACTACTTACTACTGACTACTACTACTACTACTACTAACTACTACTACTACTATACTACTACTACTACTACTACTACTACTGACTACTACTACTACTACTACTACTACTACTACTACTACTACTACTACTATACTACTACTATACTACTACTACTACTACTACTACTACTACTACTACTACTACTACTACTACTACTACTACTACTACTACTACTACTACTACTACTACTACTGCTACTACTACTACTACTACTACTGCTACTACTACTACTACTACTACTACTACTACTACTGACTACTACTACTACTAGTACTACTACTACTATTACTATTACTACTACTACTATTACTATTACTACTACTACTACTACTACTACTGCTACTACTACTACTACTACTACTACTACTACTACTGCTACTACTACTAGTACTACTACTACTACTACTACTACTACTACTACTACTACTACTACTACTACTACTACTACTACTACTACTACCACCACCACCACCACCACCACGTTGCCTGCAGCTAACTGTACAAACATTAAATGTATAAATAAATAAAATAGAAAAAATAATAGAAAAAAATTAAATAATGGACTCTACCACCACCACCACCTCCTTTCTTTACACCTCATGTTGTATCACTTTCCTCTTCGCTATTACTGTAATCATACATGGCTTTCCCTATAAATCTGTTTGAATTATACACACTTTTCACTGAGGAGTAGTAGTATCCAGCTTTCTAGATATTTCCATGCCTTTTCTCGAGGAACATATGAATTAGTCAGGGGGGGACGGGGAGGGAGGGGGGGAGGAGGTGCGTCTTATGCGTCGAAAAAAGAAAATAGTGTCCGTGTACATTGTTTTGTTGGACGAGCTTTCTATTTCAGCAGAACGGAACGATTTATTCAGCCTGGCCAGTGTGTTTAGGAGCATATTCTTCCTTCAGTCATGGGGAAAGTTTGACCTTGTTTTGCGTGTTTGGCGTTCTATGAGCCATTTTAGGTGTGTTTCTTTTGTGGTCAATATGAAGACATGGCAATGAGGTAGTTGACATTAAAAAAAAATTCGCATGTTAGAAGAGGAATAGCGATCCATCATATTGTGTTAATAAAATTAGGAAAACAAATATGAAAGGTTTTAATGCAGCGAAATGGCAATAAGTAATATATATAAATGGGAGGAATAGTGATCCATCATACTGTATAAAATTAGTTAAAATATGATAGGTTTTAATACAGCGACGACGATGAAATATTAAAATAATGCATACCGTCTATGAATTAAGATGACTAATTCAGCAACAGCTTTATGAGGTACCGTATGTTAAACTTTTTTAATGTATGTTTGAGTGTGAGTGTTTATGATATTTACGTTTTCTATATGCCTCTATACCGTCCTTTGTCAGCCACATATGTTAAGATGACAAACCATTATGAATAACAATGGTGTGTGTGTATCATCGTTCTAGTTCAGTTCAGTTCAGTTGTTGGTCGGAAGTCAGGCCTTTTTTAACGGCACTCCCTGACGTGTTTCTTCTTGCTGTCTGGGTCTTTAATTAGTTTTCTTCTCTTATTCTATCTTATTAGTTTCTTTCTTTTTCTTTCTTCTTATTGTCTCTGGTCATCCAAAAACTGGTTGATTGTTCTTTTTGTTTCTTCCACATTCCCCTCTCCGAGCAAATACTCCCCCACTATATCCTCTTCCTCCTCTAGGTAAGGTTGTTGTAGCCTCACACTTTTCTTTCTTTCATTACTGTAGGCTGGGCACCATAGCAGAAAATGTTTTAAGTCCTCCTTTTCCGCCCCACATAAATCACAAGTTATTTCTTCTCCCCAGAACCTTCTTCTTCTCCTTTTCTATCAACTCCGCAATGGGGGCAAGAGGTAGAAAATAACTGCATCTAATATCCATACACACACATGATTTTTGAGGGGGGTATTTATTATTTTGCCCTTGGCCAGTCCTTTATGATGTTAAAAAAAACAAAAAAACATTAGCATTGCCAAATTACGCAATACACACACAAGATAAAACCATCACTAACCCCTACCATAAAAAAAAACTAAAACCTAAAATAAATAACTCCTTGAAACTCCTTAAAACTAACCCCTTGCATATTGAGGACCATGGGTGCTTTCTACTTGCCTCCTCATCTCTACCTGCCTCATCTCTACCTGCCTCATTTATACCTGCCTCCTCTCCCTACCTGCCTCTGCCTCATCTCTACCTGCCTCCTCTCTCTACCTGCCTCATCTCTACCTGCCTCCTCTCTCTACCTGCCTCATCTCTACCTGCCTCCTCTCTCTACCAGCCTCATCTCTACCTGCCTCATTTATACCTGCCTCATCTCTACCTGCCTCATCTCTACCAGCCTCCTCTCTCTACCAGCCTCATCTCTACCTGCCTCATCTCCACCTGCCTCCTCTCTCTACCTGCCTCACCTCTCTACCTGCCTCCTCTCTCTACCAGCCTCATCTCTACCTGCCTCATTTATACCTGCCTCATCTCTACCTGCCTCATCTCTACCTGCCTCATCTCTACCTGCCTCACCTCTCTACCTGCCTCATCTCTACCTGCCTCATCTCTACCAGCCTCACCTCTCTACCTGCCTCATCTCTCTACCTGCCTCATCTCTCTACCTGCCTCCTCTCTCTACCAGCCTCATCTCTACCTGCCTCATCTCTACCTGCCTCCTCTCTCTACCAGCCTCATCTCTACCTGCCTCATCTACTGCTCACCTCCTACCTGCACATCTCTACCTGCCTCATCTCTACCTGCCTCACCTCTCTACCTG
This sequence comes from Chionoecetes opilio, assembly GCA_016584305.1. NCBI lineage: Eukaryota > Metazoa > Arthropoda > Malacostraca > Decapoda > Majidae > Chionoecetes > Chionoecetes opilio. The sequence goes on along the minus strand of JACEEZ010015426.1, from coordinate 55,484 downwards.
CCTCCTCTCTCACCTCTCTACCTGCCTCCTCTCTCTACCAGCCTCATCTCTACCTGCCTCATCTCTACCTGCCTCACCTCTCTACCTGCCTCATCTCTACCTGCCTCATCTCTACCTGCCTCACCTCTCTACCTGCCTCCTCTCTCTACCAGCCTCATCTCTACCTGCCTCACCTCTCTACCTGCCTCCTCTCTCTACCAGCCTCATCTCTACCTGCCTCACCTCTCTACCTGCCTCATCCATGGGTTCTTCAGGCTCTCAACACCTGCTCACATGGCTGCACCGTCCCACATATTCAACTCCTGATGAAAAACTATGAGAACCGACCTTCAAACACTAGTAAATACGTGTTAGATTCCTCTGCATATTCAACTCCTGATGAAAAACTATGAGAACCGACCCTTAAACCCGAGTAAATACGTGTTAGATTCCCCTGCATATTCAACTCCTGATGAAAAACTATGAGAACCGACCTTCAAACACT
>JACEEZ010015426.1:15000-50000 GCA_016584305.1 Chionoecetes opilio | reverse complement strand
AGGGGGAGAGAGGAGGAGAGGGGAAAAGGGAAAAGGGAGAGAGAGAGAGAGATTTAACCCCCCCCAAAAAAAATGGCAAAAAAAACTAAAAACAAAAGAAAAAAAAAATGCACACAAAAAACAAGACATTTCACTAGACAAAAAATGAAGAAAAAAGAAAAAAAGAGGAAGAAAAAAAAAAGAATAATACATGTCACAAAACATTTTGCTAGAACACATTATTATAAATCACTTATATTTTTTTACTTTTTCCCACGCGTTTTTTTTTTTTTCCCCGCTTTTTTTTAAAATTTGCGGAGAAAAAACAAAGGAAAGTCTACAAGTGTGGGTCAGGTCCGGACTCGTGTATGAAAAGCAACCAAATTATACACGGCTATTGTTTTTTCTCCCTCGCCTCACTCTGTTAGTTTTCTCATCGTAGCCATGCACTGTCGGTCATGAGAAACCGTTTATTTAGCATCTTCGGTGGACAAGCGTGACAGAGGAACGAAAAATGAACGGATGTTGACGTGTTGATGTTGGTGTTGATGAGTGTTTACTGTGCCCCGCCAGCGATGTTGATGAGGGAAGGAGAGAAGGTATGTATGCTTCCCCTAAATGCGTTGTTAGCTTTACATTTTTGCTTTTAGTAGTGTTGTTGAATTCTTATATTGAGCTGATAGGAAATGACATATATATTACATGGATGTATAATTTTTATGTGAAAATAATACTAAGGCGCCACAACGTTTCCCATATACATTTTTTTAGACACTTGATACTTTTGTTAATTGCTGATTAGAGTAAATTTCTGGTCCATGAGTGATTTGGTATATTATGTAATTTCTTTTTTGCATTTTTGTGGACAATAAAGTATCTATCTATCTACCTATCTATGTCTTACACTCATAACAAAGGTGGAAACAGTTCTATCTATGTCTTACACTCATAACAAAGGTGGAAACAGTTATATCTATGTCTTACACTCACGGCAAAGGTGGAAACAGTTCAACATTGTGGTGACCAGTTTGTTATTGTGATACATACATTTTCAGACGGGACAACAGTTTTCCTGACGCTACTCACTCGTGACACACATAGGAACATGAGAACATCAGAAATATGTATGAAATATGTACATTTATGCAAGGGGTCGCAGTCCTATTGATCTGATATCTTTATTCATCCTCATCTATAAATGCATCCAAATTTATTACCAATTTTTTTTCTTTTATTCTTCTTTTTACGTTGGAGCCTATAGCGCCTGTATGCTATTATTAGTGGGGTTTTTTTTACCCTACTGAAGTACAGGTGACCCTAAGGATAATATACAATAGCTAATATACTATCCTTGGGTAACCCTGAGGATTTTCTGGGATAGGGTGTCCCGGTTGTATGTATTGCAATGGTATGGAATGATGTTAATATTAGTACGTAAATCTCCATTTTTCTAAACTGACTTCATCGCTTAGAGCCTTAGACATACGAGTACAAACAGCCATGGGTGATGATGCAATGGTTAAACAAGAATTTGACGTTCAATCATGATGTTCCTGGTTATGCTATACTTATGATGACACATAAGCTGCTAACATGTACAAGAAGAACGGTTTCCCTTCCAGATCTATGCAGCCCATCTATATCTCGCCGCGCGGGGTGTAACTGGAATAGCAAAGGCATTCTAGATCATTACTGAGTCAGGTCTTGATCGGAGGAAGATCGAGGAGCGCACTGGCTACGTAGGAGAAAGTTCTGTTGTTTGTGATTCGCATGGCAATTATTTCATATCATGCAGGGCGTTGTGTGGCCTGCGAGGCATAGGGGCATATTTGGTGCTTGGCAGGATCACGTGTGGCCCGCGAGGTGATAGCAAATTATACCCAAATAATGCATAACCCTTTTGCTATCATAACATAAGAATTACCATAAGAAAATAAGGAAGCTACAAGAGGCCGTGACTCGTGAGACCTACACGTGGTAGTTTCGGTAAATCCTACAAACTGTGTTACTATAGGTAGTACGCTTTATTATCTATCAAGTGAAACTACTGCAAACAACATACAACAAGGTGCAATAACGTGTTCAAGCATGCCGATGAATGTATAGGGTTAAGCGGTAAAGTTTATAGCCAAACAAATGTGAAATACAACACTTACATTGACCTTGAAGCCTAGGAGAAGGTTTGAGTGACACCATGCACTTCATGGCGCACTTGTGTGTTCACGCTTATTGAACTTTACTATTTGGGCCACTGTTTGCATTCATAAGGATAGTCAACACCGTTATCTTATTACGTTCAGTATATATTTAAGACTATTTACAGAATGCAGTTATAGTTTTAGTGGAATAATTAATCTCCCGAGAGATGAGCGCGTGCACTGAGGAAAATGTTAAAACGTCCAACACTGAGGAAAATATTAAACTGCGGGATAATTTGAAAACCAATATTTTGATATATTTCTTCAATTTTCAATAATTCATACTCATGATATTTATTCCCCTTCTACTATAGGTCATTGAACTCTATTCTCTGCTTTCAGCTTTTGTCTCTCTTTTCATTTGGTGTGACGTTTCATTTATTTCCCCTATGATCTCTCTTTTCAAACGACATTCCTACAAAATGTTATTCAGAAGATTGTGCGGAAAGATAAATATATTTATGATATTCCGGTATGCTGGACGAATAAATAAGGAGCTGCCGAAGAAAAAGCAACACCTATATTGAATTAGCCAGATAAGAGAACAGGAAGGCGATAACACTACTGGCAGATAGTGATAGACAGGAAACACAGACTGTACACCTCACCGGGAGTGCCGATGGTAAGGCAAGACTCGAAAATTCAAGGCGACACACACAAAAGAGACAATAAAATGAATTAGGATGATAGTATAAGGCCCGAGAACTAATGCAAATGTTTTAGTATCCCAGGTGAAATAGACAAGGGAGGAGTTGACAAGTTTGTTAACGAAGGATACGAAGTTGAAGAGGACCTATGAAGCGGTACGAGACTAAGGTCACAAGAAGAGCAAGAAGAAGCAAGCAGACGCAAACAAACCTCAAGTGTCTTGTCGTTCCAGCCAGTCACCACCTAACACCACCTGCATGGAGGCGCCTATTATAGTGGTGTTGATGGAGTTTTAAAGCACCACGGCGTCCTCCCAGGCTCCTACAGGTGATGCCAAGATTAAAGAGACACACAAGATTAACATTTGAACATAACACTTCAAAGGGAAAACCAATACATGAGCTTAATCTAAACCTGACCTGACCTAACTTAAGCTTGACTACGATGACTCGTTATCTTGACCTACCCCAAGGGACCTACAAAACTACAGATTAAAGGGACATACAAGATTAACATTTGAACATTACTTCAAAGGGAAAAAACATGAGCTTAACCTAAACCTTTTTTCATTTCTTTTTCTTTTTTTCTTTTGTGGGTTATCCTTGTGAGAGCTGGTAGCATACTTCACGATTGTGTTAATGCAATGTGCCTGTATGATCTAAATTGTGGACGTACTAAATGAGGTCAATCAATTAACCTGACCTGACCTAACCTAAGCTTGACTACCATGACTCCTTGTCTTGACCTAAGCCAAGTTTAACGGTGTCTGGACGATTCGAGCGGAGGACCATTCGAGCGAATACGTACTGTACCTCTTGATTCACGCGAGGATTGTGTCCCTGGAGACCTCGCGTTAAGTAAATTTTGTATAATGTGAACATAATTTTCCCATAACAATTTACGTAGGGTACACAAATCTAATGTAAAATCTAAAATGCAAAATCTAAATTATTCATTCCTGGGACATGGTAAGATTTTGTGAGATTTAGAAAAGGAACAAAGAAAAAGATTTAGACAAGGGGCATGAGAAGGACCAGGGTAAGATTTTGGTGCACCAGCCGCGCATTTTTTGACTTGGAGCACAGCGCGTTATTCTAAATAAAAAACTTAATTTGAAATAAATGCTCCATTTTTCACATTGCGTTAATCCAAAAAATGTGTCGTTTAAGCTCGCGTAAAACGAGAGGTACATGTATTTTTTCCTTAATACAAATAAAACACTTTTTTCATCACTTCAATATTTTCTATATCCATGTATTTTTTTTTCCATAATACATATAAAAACACTTTTTTTCATCACTTCAGTGTCAATATTTTCATGTAATTTAATGGATTTCCTTTCTTCCTTTCTAGTTTCATGGCATTATAACACCGACACCGGACTTTTCGTGAACACGTTTTGCCGAACAGACTTTTTGCCGAACGGATGTTTCATCGACACATGTTTTGCCGACGGAATTTTTGCCGAACGGACGTTTCGATGACGGAATTTTCGCCGAATGGACGTTTCATGAATGACCAACACGATGAAAATATAGATTTTTTTTTTTTTTTAAAGCTTTAACAAAGGTACACATTGTATATGCAAGGGGTTGAAGTTAGGTTAGCTTAGGTTTAACACCCAAATGTTCCGCTATACCTTGTGCCTGACCCTTGCGAGGCCTGTTATGCGCGGCAGCTGTTATGCCCCGTGTTCCCCACTGACTCTAGAGACCATCAAACACACCTCCACAGAATCCAAGAAGCTGAAATATTCCCTTTATGATAAGGAAAAGACTCAGACTGTCCCCAAAAGCCCAAATGTTGGTATATCCCCAAGAGCTTCCCAAGACAATCTGTTTAGGGAAAAGAGGAAAACCAGTTGTCATGAAGAGAAGGGATGAGAGGTCTGTCAGAGAGTGGAGGGACAGGGAACTCCCACCGACCACTGGCTCCAAGGACCCCACCACACCTGTGGCTTTTGTAGTGTAGACATCACCACACTCCTTGACACCACAGGTCCAGCTAACTAGGACATGGTCCAGCTAACTAGGACCCTGGAACTCCAGCCATTGTCTCTGAAGAGATCATCTGCCTGCAGTCCAATCCACCACTGCTGCTGCCCAGCGGCTTCACCATAACCCTGGTACGGGAGACTATCCAGGCTTACACCTTGTCCAAGGGTGACCTAAGACTATGCACGGCAGGGATGTCCAAGGCCCTGGGGTAAAATATATTGATTATATTTACCTGCATCCGATTTCATTCACCCGCATTCCGGAAAACCATGTATTTTTTCCATAATACATAAAAAACACTTTTCATCATTTCAATATTTTCTTTATCCATGTATTTTTTTGCCATAATACATAAAAAAAAACTTTTTCAACACTTCAATGTCAATATTTTGACATTTATACACCTGCATGCATACGGACACACGCAAGCATACACAACACACACACACACACACACACACTCCTGGGTCCTCCGAATGGTCCTCCGCTTGAAAGGTCATTCGCTCGAAAGGTTGTGTATTCAGTTTAACTACATTGACTGATCTATGGTCTTGAAAACATTACTGGTACACATGATTTATGTTTCGGGCTTACAATATTCATCTGGGTATTTCAGTTTGTCTAATATTTACCTTACTATTCATGCTTCTGTCTCATATTTATCTTGCTATTCATGTGTCTGTCTTATATCAAGCTTAGTATGATTATGCATATAAGTAAACATACGTAAATGCAATGTATCGGTATTTTATCATACTGGCAACTTTATTTCCCTTATCAAGTATCTGAGGTAAGGTTACTCATGCCATGGTATCCTGAAGGTGTCCTGTGCTCTGTGAGGTCAGGAACACACTGTAGTTACTTGAAGTCACACTAACACTAAATAAGCTTGTTATGTTTGATAGCTGTGTGTTGCTCTCAGATGTATAGATAGCTATGGTCTTTATGGTAGTTATGAAGACTCAGAATTCTAGGGCTGAGAACAAGAAAGGCCAATGTCACAAATCTATGTTTTGAGAAAAATGCGTTTGAAATATTGCATCCTTCATCATTGCATCAGGTAATAACAGCAGATGAAAGATTTTTTTTTCAGTAATTACTTAGATTATAACCTATCATTTCTTGCAATGATAGATACATACATTTCCAGTTCGGTGGTGGACTTATCTAAAATTAGCCATTTTTTGACATTGGCCCTTCTAGTTCTCAGCCCTAGAATTGTAATACCTTCATTTTTATGTGTTTTAGAATGTTAATTTTCTTCAAATGCAATGTGAAAAGTACCTTCCTGAAGAATGATGCAGCCAGTCATGTATGTAGGTCATGCACGACTTGCATTGCATTTGAAATTCCCAAAGAAAGGCCATTGTTTCTTATCTGTTAACTTATCAGATAGCATTTCTGCTTCTTAGATCTCCTTGGGAGTCCCTCCGTTGCAGCCGGAGGGAGAGTTGCTTATTGCCTCACGACTCATTCTGTTTAGACACTTATATTGCTAACATAAAATAAGGAAGCTACAAGAGGCCGTGAGACCTACACGTGGTAGTTCCTGTAAAATAGCGCTATGTTGAGAGAGCACAGTTGGATCCATTTGGCAAGGAGTGCCGTGCCGCCTGTCATAATGTGAGTCAACATGCATCAACATGTATATCATCAAGGTGGAGCCACTTACTGTACACACACAGGACTACAACGTGGTGCCCAGGAAGGTGTTTTGGCGTCACAGTGTACATGATTTCCCTTCATTTTCCATAACATAAATGAGGTTTTTTTTTCTAGTATAGGCACTCATGACAACATAAGAATATAAGGAAGCTACAAGAGGCCGTGAGACCTACACGAGGTAGTTCCTGTTACTTAACTCTACCTATATCCACCTCTCCTCCCCATCCATTAATCTATCCAGACTCCTTTTAAAGACCCCAATAGACTCCGCATTGACCACCTGACGACAGAGTCCATTCCAATCATTCACCACCTTATTTGTGAACCAGTTTCTCCCTATTTCCTTTTTAAATCTACGCTTTTCCAGCTTGAATCCGTTACTTCTTGTTCTACCAACAACAATCACATCATCTTTCTGTGCTTTCATCTTGTATAGTATATATTTTTTTTCATGACAGCATTAATATTTGCCAGTTTGTCATCTGTTTCTATCACCTTCAGGCTAATTGTCACAGGCTAGTAATTCTGCCACACCAATTAGTCATCCTGGTATAGTTAAACCGGCTTAACCCCTTCACGCCCAGATCTTTCCTTTGCTATAAAAATTGTCTGTTGTCGAGCCATAAAATCACAAAAACTAACTGAATATACCAAATTAGTTAGTGGACAAGGATACTAAACAGGTCTGATCTATTAAACATTGGTAATATTCACAAAAAATTGTCTAATGGTACCCAAATTACGTACAATGAAAATTACATTCTGAGTCTCGAGGGGTTAAACAGGCAGTCTGGGTGGAGTCGCCTGAGGCTCCAGCTGTATAATATTTACGTTAAAATTGTATCAATATGTGTATATCTGTTTTGTGATGCCTTTTACAAATATCACAGAAGTAAAGCTAGGACAGGGAGTAATAGTAACAGGGAGTCGCAAGGCAAGGCAAATTCAGACTGCCACTTAAGCCTTTAGTATTTAAGTAATTAAGTAATAGTATTTAACCCCTTGAGGCCCAGAACATAATTTCCATTGTAATTTGGGTACCATTAGACAATTTCTAATGAATATAAGCAAGATTTAATAGATATGACCTGTTTAGTACCCTAGTCCACTAACTAATTTGGTATAATCAGTTACTTTTCGTAATTGTATGGCTTGACAACATACAATTATTTATAGCAAAGGAAAGATCTGGGCTTGAAGGGGTGAAGACTATAGTATGTTAGATGATTTTTTTTTCTTTACACCTACTGATCTATTATATTACCTCAATCAGGATGGTGCTGGAGTCTGCTCTGGGCTGGTACCAAGGGCGCATCAGCCTGTACGACAAGCAGTCCTGGGAGACGACGGTAGAACAGCGCATCCTTCAGGGCCTCTCCTACACCCCACGCAAGACTGCCAACCCCAAGACAGAGTTCATTGATGTTGATCTAGTAAGAGGTGTGTGTGTGCGCGCCTTTCTCCTTCACGAACGATGATTCTGATGTAAACCTTAGATTTTTCTAGAGTCTAGTCTTTTCGAGGTTTACGTCAGTTTATTGGAAGCTCCGTATGAGCATGCTGTGGTAGAGGTCTCCATTTGTTTTCTCTCTCTCTCTCTCTCTCTCTCTCTCTCTCTCTCTCTCTCTCTCTCTCTCTCTCTCTCTCTCTCTCTCTCTCTCTCTCTCTTCTCTCTCTCTCTCTCTCTCTCTCTCTCCTCTCTCTCTCTCTCTCTCTCTCTCTCTCTCTCTCTCTCTCTCTCTTCTCTCTCTCTCTCCTCTCTCTCTCTCTCTCTCTCTCTCTCTCTCTCTCTCTCTCTCTCTCTCTCTCTCTCTCTCTCTCTCTCTCTCTCTCTCTCTCTCTCTCTCTCTCTCTCTCTCTCTCTCTCTCTCTCTCATTAAATAATTTCCAATAACTGTTCATTTAAGCCTATTTTGCATTTATTCTGTGCCCCATTAATCTTTTTTGACATGATATGCAGTTATACATAATTTGTCTGTCATTTTCTTAGTGTTGTATAATTTTTAGATTTTTGTGTGTATTTAAAACTGATGTGGTGTATCTTGTCCGTAGGCTCCACGTTCCCCAAGGCCAAGCCACACTCGGGGTTGTGGCACGCGGGGCTGCACGGTATTGCCCGCATTGTCCTGCTGCCTCTGTATCCGCGATGGTGGGTCCGAGAGGCTTCCTTCTGCGGCTTCCTGGTGGTGCTCTTCATCTACTTCTCCATTGCGTATTGCAGCGCTGTGGTGCTGGTCAACAATAGCGATGAACATCTCATGAAGGTGATGTGGAGAGGTGGAGAGGTGGGGAGAGTGCTGTGAGGCATCAGCATCAGCATTTTGTTTAATATCAGATTTTCTCGTAATGTCTTATGAGGTTAGACATAAGAACATAAGAAAATAAGGAAGCTACAAGAGGCCGCGAGGCCTACACGTGGTAGTTCCTGAAGACGGTCGATGATACGCTTCCAATTCTATTGTTGGTGTTCATCATTTATATTTGCGGCATGAGTTTTACGCCCCGGATGTGAGGCAAGGAAATAGCAACTTTTTTCAGGGTGACAATGTACCATGCATGTTGTACCAAGTTTTCAATTCAGACTTGCAGCATTTGAAAGCACATTTACACGTCCAAACTTGCCTATTATCATTTATATTGACTTTATTTTTATTTAGGGTACGCTTTACCTTATTTTATATATTGCCTATTACCTTTTTTTAATACAAACTTCCCTTATATATACAAACTTATTCAATGTAACTTCATTCTTCCATCATTCTCAATCTCTACCACCTTTGCTTCACCACAGGAGCTGTCAGTATCCGAGGCAGTCCTTCCGGCATTAGCGTTGGTGGTGTTGAGCATCATCCACTCCCAGATAGTGTGTACGCGGCACCCCGGGGGCCCCACCTCGCCCAGCCACAGTGCCAGGTGCCTCGGGGTGCGGTGCGGGACGGGACGCAGGTCAGCCAGACTCATGAGGAGAAGTGCGGCCATGTCAGGCAGAGGTAGGTGTGTGTGTGTGGTTATAGGGAGTTTCGTACACAAGTTGTTTTGTACCCAGGTTTTATTAGTTGTTTCGTACACTGATTTTGAGTATTTTCGTACATACCTGGTGTTGTTTCGTAACTCTAGTAGTCAAGTTGAACTCTGAGATGAGTGTACGAAACGACTATGGTTTCATATAGACTACAAAACAACTTTTTGGTGTACGAATCTACTGGTGTACGAAACATCTTGTGTACGAACTGACTGCACCCCATGTGTGTGCATTGCAGCATCACGCTTCTTCCTTATTGAGATGACCTGAGGTTCCCTATTGACCTCCCTTGTTGCAGTATTAATGGTGGTGCTTGTTAGAGGTTTGGTGGTCTGTCCGACGCACTGACTCAAACGATACGCGATCTGTACTGGTCTTGTTGCTTATTTATGTGTTTTTAGGTGTCGTCATTGTTTTGTTAATGTTGTTGGTGGTGTGGGTGTGAGTGGTGTGAGTGTGTGTGTGTGTGTGTGTGTGTGTGTGTGTGTGTGTGTGCAGGAAGGGGATGCTTGTGTGTTATCAGCAATCCCATTTCCTTTCACAATAATTTAGGATTATTTCACGTATTGTAAATCTTTATAATGCATACAATTTGTGATCTCTTTAAGCTTAAGAGATTATTTTTCACTCTATATTGATATTCTTATATATTTAAGATTATTATTCACTATAGTATTAGCTTTCTTAATTAGTTATTCAAGTAATTTTTTCATATCAAATTTCTGCAACATTTACTTTTTTTTCTGGACCAAGGTGAAAGACGCTATTGTTATTTTCCTTTACCATTATTGTGCCCTCTTTTCATCCTTATATTTGTGTTGCAGGTAAAATGTCCTCAAGTAAAAGCAAGATCTGTGACTGCTGGAAGCGGGACATCACAAAGCTGTCCAGCGGCTTCATCAAGAAAAGTACAACTCCTGTCAAAACAAGGTCACTCAAAAAATTCAGGTAGTGTCATCCTCTCTGTTATGGGTGCAAGATTTTATAAGTAAATTGCAAAGCTTGTGACTATTATGTATTTGTTGCATGATGAATAGGATTATTGTGTCTAGAATCAGGTGTAATGGATTAAAGTCATTGATAACTGCAATCAAACCAACAAAGATCAACAATCAAAGGATAAACTGCAATCAACACAACAGCCTCAACAACCAAAGGATAACTGCATCAACACAACAAAGATCAACAATCAAATGGATAAACTGAATCAACACCACAAAGATCAACAACAAGGATAACTGCATCAACACCAACAAGATCAACAACAAGTACTGCAATCAACCCAAAAGATCAAAAATCAAGGATAAATGCAATCACCCAACAAGATCAAATACAAAGATAAACTGCAATCAACACCAACTAAGATCAACAAACAAAGGATACTGAAATCAAACAACAAGATCACAAAAGGATAATGCAATCAACACCAACTAATGATCACAAATCAAAGGATAAACTGCAATCAACACCAACAAAGATCAACAATCAAAGGATAAACTGCAATCAACACCAACAAAGATCAACAAACAAAGGATAAACTGCAATCAACACCAACAAAGATCAACAAACAAAGGATAAACTGCAATCAACACCAACAAAGATCAACAATCAAAGGATAAACTGCAATCAACACCAACAAAGATCAACAAACAAAGGATAAACTGCAATCAACACCAACAAAGATCAACAAACAAAGGATAAACTGCAATCAACACCAACAAAGATCAACAAACAAAGGATAAACTGCAATCAACACCAACAAAGATCAACAAACAAAGGATAAACTGCAATCAACACCAACAAAGATCAACAAACAAAGGATAAACTGCAATCAACACCAACAAAGATCAACAAACAAAGGATAAACTGCAATCAACACCAACAAAGATCAACAAACAAAGGATAAACTGCAATCAACACCAACAAAGATCAACAAACAAAGGATAAACTGCAATCAACACCAAACAAAGGATAAAAAATAGGAAGAGAACGACCAGTGTTGTTACAAACAGCATCTTTATTGTGGTAACCAAACGTTTCGACATTTCATTATGTCATCTTCAGTGGTAAAATCTGAAGATGACATAGTAATGAAATGTGGAAACATTTGGTTGCCACAATAAAGATGCTGCTTGTAACAACACTTGTCGTTCTCTTCCTACTGAAGATCCGTTTCCCTCCGAACACCTATTTCTGAAGGATAAAAATTTGAACACCCTTAACCCTCGGATCTTTCCTTTGATACATAAAATAGTCTGTTGTTAGCCATAAAATTACGAAAAGTAACTGAATATACCAAATTAGCTAGTTGACAAGGATACACTAAATATGTCATATCTATAAAATATTGCTCATACTCATTAAAATCAACCAATGGTAGCCAAATTACAGTAGAAATTACGTTCAGGCCTCAAGGGGTTAAACGTTTCTTTAGATTTATTTGTACTTTGATGTATCAATCAACGTAATCAGTGTTCCTTTGTTCCTCACGTTCAGATCTCACTCAGAAGAGCCACGCGCGGAAGAGCCTCGCCTCCATCGGCCTCGTTCAGCCTCAGAAAACTGTGTACCTCCCTCATCCTCCACCAGTCCAGAAGTGCAGCCTCAGATCATTATTTTCAAACCCCGTGGAGAAGGTGGAGTGGAGCAGGGAACCACCACCTCCTCCTCCTCCGACCGCAGCCCAGACATCCACTGTGGCGGGCCGGACGATGGCAAGTTCTTCACTAACCTCTCGGCCAAGTCTTCACCCCACCCGAGCTGCACCAGTCAATCAGATAACGAAGATCCCGAGACACTCACGTGCTCGTCAACGGTTGCAGCAGATGGCGATGAGGGTGACAGTGGCCTCGAAGGAACCACAGAAACAATCAGGGAGGAGAGGACGTTGACTGACAAACATCTGAAGCTTCCCTTACCGAGTGTGAGACATAGAGGGCACTGCAGGAAGGGGTGCGAGCAAGACGAGAGTGGGGAGGGGGAGGGGGAGGAGGAGGAGGTGCCGGTGCCGGTGCCGGTGCCGTATGCTGAGAGATGGAGGGGAATGACCAGGTGTAAGAGCCATCGACAGTCAGTCTGCCCCTGTTGTGGCTCCATGCAGGTGAGGCGATGGAATGCTCAGTTGGCTAAGATGCACAGTAATATATTGAAGAGCTTTTTGTCTGAATTCATGAGTTTACTTGCAGGTAATGACTGTGGCATGGTTTACCCTTTCACTGGCATTGCTAACTTAATCTTTACTATCTTAACTATCTTAACAGTTTGTGAGCATGTTTTTCCATTCTTTTCTTGACTCATGACTACTTGGCAATACCCACACCTGTACCTCTGCTCCAACAGCTGTCTGAGGCCACTGTTACCAGCCACCACCACCACCACCATAACCACCCCCACCACCACCACCATAACCACCATTGCTCCCCCCAGAAGTTCCCTAGGTCTGTCGAGAGAAGTTCATGTAACTCTTCCTGTGAGAGTGATGGTGAACAGAGCCCCACGTCTCAGTACTCCAAGAGCAAGGTAAAACTTCTCTCTTCACTCAAAACCACAGTAAGCTAGAGCTACCAATACAGTTGTAGACCAAGAGTGAGCAATCAGTGAGGGAATTAACTCCTTCACACCCAGATTTTAACCTTCTATAAATAATTGTATGTTCTTAGCCATATAATTTTGAAAAGTAACTGAATATACCAATTTAGTTAGTCGACAAGAATACTAAACAGGTCATATCTATAAAATATTGCTTATATTCACTAAAAATCGTGTAATGGTAGACAAATTACAATGGAAATTACGTTCTGGGCCTCAAGGGGTTAAGAACAGGGTGAATATTTTAAACAACCTTTGCATTGACCCCCTTTCTTCTTTGAGCTTATCGTGCTTTCTTAAATTTTTTTCTCGCCTTTCTCCTGTCCAGCATGCATCATTCTCTCATTCAGTCTTTTGTTATCCCCTGTCCCTGCTAATGTGCCTCCCTATGCAATAATAATAGCTACCGTCAATAACACTATAGTCGCCACTGCACTAATGTCTCCAGGCGGATTTTACAGGCGAATATTACAAATTTTAGCATCACTACAGACCTGTATGTGCCACTAAAAACACGTACATAATATAAACTACAGTGCATGCCTCTTTAGTGGTACACACAAATCTGTAGTGATGCTAAAGTTCGTAATATATGGCGCCTGGTGACATTAGTGCAGTGGCGACTATACTGGTGTTATTAACGGTAGCTCTGCACTGCTTCAAAACCTGAATGAAATTTAAATCATTTACCCACAGCACTCAGAGTTTGAGTGGACAGGCATCACAAGTAACAGTGATGATCTGAGCTACAGCAGTGAGAGTGAGGGAGGCTGGGATGACAACGAAGACGGTCCTCACGCCTCACAGCCTCCAGCCTTCCTGTGCCCGGAGACGCTGGACTGGAATATTCAGGGCTCCCCAGCGGCCATCATCTCGGCCACCCCTAACGTGTCAGTCAAAGGTGGGTCAAAGGGTCAGCCAAGGTGTTATTAGTCTTGTGTTGAAACAAATTGTAATTCTGGGTATAATATTCGAGGAAAAAACATGGGAAGTTGTGAAACGTTATATAAATTTACATCACTGAGAGAGAGAGAGAGGAGAGAGTTCATAGCAAATACAAATATTGTTTATATTGACAGTATGAGTATGTAATTTGATTCTTCTGTTCACTTTCCTTTGAATTCTCTTCAATTATAATGTAATATTGTGCACTTCTTTCCACGTTTGTGGCTCTCGCTCTCCTTGTTACCTCCACCACAGCAATCACCCACGCCTGTCTCTCTCTCTACAGTTTTTCCAACTCCCTGGTGTCATCAATATATACTCCATATGTCCAAAGTCTTCACTGTATATTTTCTGTAATGAAATTTGACCGTAATGACAAATGTTTCCGTAGTGAGCTGCAAGATCTGGGAGGGTGTGGAGGTGAAGAAAGTGGATCTCTCTGTGTTGGACATCTCCTCAGCCGTCATTTCCAAGGTGGACAGCCTCCACCACACCACTTACTATCTCCAGTTTGGTGAGATTATCAATGAATTTCTGTATTTTCATGTAACTGTGATTGCCTTGCACTATATCAATAAATTAGTATGGGGCAGATTTGATTATTATCATAATTCTCTTTCTGTCGTCAGATTTTCCCATAATGTCTCATGAGGTTAGACGGTCGATGATACGCCTTCAATTCTATTGTTGGCGTTCATCATTTAAATTTGCGGCATGAGTTTTAAGCCCCGGATGCTCTTCCTGACAGGCAACCCAGCTGAGGTTTTCAAACCAGTTTTCAGCTGAGGGCCTGGGTGGATTGCCTACCATGGCTAACGAGCACCACCTACCAAAAATAGCCTGTACAAATCTGATATTAAAACAAAAAATAAGACAAAGAGAAAGAAACTGAGTCTAGATTCGTGTTCAGCGCCCCCCCCAAAAAAAAGGTGGACCAATTTTTATACAGATCTGAAATGTCAAAAATTTCCAATAATATCTGCAGGGGACCACCCCTTGTAATTTTAGTAAAAAATCATATTATTCTTAACTCGAAAACTAAGGTTTACGAAAAAATTGCATAGAACAGTATATATAAAGGTTGAAAAGACCTTTCTTGTGAGGTGTAGTAGTACCAGTTCAGGATGCAAATAATGGAGATATTTGCTAATATGTCAATTTTTTTTTATATTAATTTTCACGGAAATTATAGATGTAAATGGTATTCTGAGTACAGCATTGGATAGAACTGATCAAGCTGAACAACTATGATCCTATGCATTTTTTCTCTTGGACTAATAGTTACGGAGTAAAATGGCAAAAATGTGTTCGTCGACTGTTCAGACCCATTTTCACCGGCCAGAAATAAAAAAAAAAAACATTTCCGTCACAGCGACGTAATGGATCGTGTCCTAGCCATTGAAATAGCTTTGAAATAGGGTTATATTAGGCTATTTTAGGTCAATAAAGCACAGAGTTAGGACAAATAAGTGAATAGTTACTATTTACGTGCATCAAAATAAGATCAGTCATTACTTTCAGGGAGAATATTACTACAAAAGGCTAATATGGAGGTAATGTATTATCGTCCCACCAATACTTTTATTATCACTGATATGCTATAAATAAGGCATTTCAATGGTAAACCTCACCTTATTTCCATTCAAACCATTACAAATACGTCTTTATTTTGTCTTATAAATGTGTCTATTAGATTTTCTCAATAGTCTAATGTGACCTATATCTTAAACTACGCTTTCTAGTGATCAACCTCACATAACATGCTGCACATACTCCTACCTTATCCAAACTTTGCTCTATTCAGTCTCTAAACCTCTCTTGACCTTTCCCAGCAAGATTCATATGCTTTCCTTCCCGCCCAGGACTCACCATGGCCATAGTTATTGCCTTGGTGCCCAGCATGTGTCGACTCAACTATGGCGCGTTGGTGACCTTACTGGACGCATTAGTCACTCAGGACCTCCAGGACTTGCCTCTTGCACTCTTACACGCACTCCAGACTCTCCTATCTGACCTATTGGGAAGCAGTGCATGGTAAGTGTGTCCATAAATAGGCTATTTTATTTTGTTAGTAAAAAAAAAATTAACGAGCCGAAAATTCCATTCTATCCTAAGGTACCATGCTTAAAATTATGCCTTTGTTTACCTGATAATATGGTTAACTATGATAAAATACAGCTGCTATTTAGAGGAACTGTACTCTTCCCTTCTCCTGGCATTAAATAAGTCAGTAAGCAGCAAGGGGTCAAAATTTTTTACCTCGTTAAATAGAACGATAGTCATAGCCACTCATATAATAAACAATTACTTATTATTTTCCCTCATTGCCCTTCTACCACAACACAACCTGTTTTTTATTTATTTATTCCTTAACATCTTTTACCTATCTTCCTTCTAGTCCCTTTCCTACCCTTTCTCCTTACCTCTCCCTTTTAAGTCAGTTCAGTTCAGTTGTGGGTCGGGAGTCTGGCCTTTTTCATCGGCACTCCCTGACTTCTTCTTGCTGTCTGGGTCTTTAGTGAGTTGTCTTCTCTTATTCTGTCTATTAATTTCTTTCTCTTTCTTTCCTCTTATTTTCTCTGGTCATCCAAAAACTGTTTGTTCTTTTTACTTCTTCCACATTTCGATCTTCAAACAAATACTCCCCCACTATATCCTCTTCCACCTCTATGTAGGGTTCAAACAAATACTCCCCCACTATATCCTCTTCCTCCTCTATGTAGGGTTCAAACAAATACTCCCCCACTATATCCTCTTCCACCTCTATGTAGGGTTCAAACAAATACTCCCCCACTATATCCTCTTCCTCCTCTATGTAGGGTTCAAACAAATACTCCCCCACTATATCCTCTTCCTCCTCTATGTAGGGTTCAAACAAATACTCCCCCACTATATCCTCTTCCTCCTCTATGTAGGGTTCAAACAAATACTCCCCCACTATATCCTCTTCCTCTATGTAGGGTTCAAACAAATACTCCCCCACTATATCCTCTTCCTCCTCTATGTAGGGTTCAAATAATACTCCCCCACTATATCCTCTTCCTCCTCTATGTAGGGTTCAAACAAATACTCCCCCACTATATCCTCTTCCTCCTCTATGTATGGTTCAAACAAATACTCCCCCACTATATCCTCTTCCTCCTCTATGTAGGGTTCAAACAAATACTCCCCCACTATATCCTCTTCCTCCTCTATGTAGGGTTCAAACAAATACTCCCCCACTATATCCTCTTCCACTCTATGTACGGGTTCAAACAAATACTCCCCCACTATATCCTCTTCCTCCTCTATGTAGGGTTCAAACAAATACTCCCCCACTATATCCTCTTCCTCCTCTATGTAGGGTTCAAACAAATACTCCCCCACTATATCCTCTTCCTCCTCTATGTAGGGTTCAAACAATACTCCCCCACTATATCCTCTTCCTCCTCTATGTAGGGTTCAAACAAATACTCCCCCACTATATCCCTTCCTCCTCTATGTAGGGTTCAAACAAATACTCCCCCACTATATCCTCTTCCCCTCTATGTAGGTTCAAACAAATACTCCCCCACTATATCCTCTTCCTCCTCTATGTAGGGTTCAAACAAATACTCCCCCACTATATCCTCTTCCTCTCTATGTAGGGTTCAAACAAATACTCCCCCACTATATCCTCTTCCTCCTCTATGTAGGGTTCAAACAAATACTCCCCCACTATATCCTCTTCCTCCTCTATGTAGGGTTCAAACAAATACTCCCCCACTATATCCCTTCCTCCTCTATGTAGGGTTCAAACAAATACTCCCCCACTATATCCTCTTCCCCTCTATGTAGGGTTCAAACAAATACTCCCCCACTATATCCTCTTCCTCCTCTATGTAGGGTTCAAACAAATACTCCCCCACTATATCCTCTTCCTCTTATGTAGGGTTCAAACAAATACTCCCCCACTATATCCTCTTCCTCCTCTATGTAGGGTTCAAACAAATACTCCCCCACTATATCCTCTTCCTCCTCTATGTACGGTTCAAACAAATACTCCCCCACTATATCCTCTTCCTCCTCTATGTAGGGTTCAAACAAATACTCCCCCACTATATCCTCTTCCACCTCTATGTAGGTTCAAACAAATACTCCCCCACTATATCCTCTTCCTCCTCTATGTAGGGTTCAAACAAATACTCCCCCACTATATCCTCTTCCTCCTCTATGTAGGGTTCAAACAAATACTCCCCCACTATATCCTCTTCCTCCTCTATGTAGGGTTCAAACAAATACTCCCCCACTATATCCTCTTCCACCTCTATGTAGGGTTCAAACAAATACTCCCCCACTATATCCTCTTCCACCTCTTTGTAGGGTTCAAACAAATACTCCCCCACTATATCCTCTTCCTCCTCTATGTAGGGTTCAAACAAATACTCCCCCACTATATCCTCTTCCACCTTTATGTACGGTTCAAACAAATACTCCCCCACTATATCCTCTTCCTCCTCTATGTAGGGTTCAAACAAATACTCCCCCACTATATCCTCTTCCACCTCTTTGTAGGGTTCAAACAAATACTCCCCCACTATATCCTCTTCCTCCTCTATGTAGGGTTCAAACAAATACTCCCCCACTATATCCTCTTCCACCTCTATGTAGGGTTCAAACAAATACTCCCCCACTATATCCTCTTCCTCCTCTATGTAGGGTTCAAACAAATACTCCCCCACTATATCCTCTTCCACCTCTATGTAGGGTTCAAACAAATACTCTCCCACTATATCCTCTTCCTCCTCTATGTAGGGTTCTTCAATACAATGCAAACCACCCAGGAGAATAAAGAAAAGCAACCAAACAAATTTTTTTACGAGTATCTTTCTCTACCACCTACGATTTATTTGCGATTTGTTTCAGCCTACTCTCATCAAAATCGAGTTTACAGTTTCGGTTACCCATAACAGACAGACAGACAGACAGACACACGGCTACTTCTATAGTATATTAGATGGTATTCTGCAGCATTGGATAGAACTGATCAAGCTGAACAACTTTGATCCTATGCATTTTTTATCATATCCTATTCATTTTTTCAAACCTTTTCAGGGCTTCGTCAGTGATCCTCCTCAGCTGCTTCAATCGCTTCCTTCTGGCCGCTGGATTTTTCTTCTTGCTCTCCGTGGCGGAACGCACCTTCAAGCAGAGGTTCCTTTACGCCAAACACTTCTGCTACCTAACCTCTGCCCGGCGTGCCAGGTGGGGTTATTACTTTACTATTAAAAGCGTAGATTTAAAACAGAAATAGGGAAAAACTGGTTCACAAATAGGGTGGTAAATGATTAAGGAATTGACTTAAGTCGTCAGATAGTTAGTGCGGAGTCAATAGGGAGCTTTAAAAGGAGGCTAGATAATTTCATGGAGGGGGTTGAAAGGTGGATGTAGGTAGTGTTAAGTAACTGGAACTACCACGTGCAGGTCGCACAGCCTCTTGTAGCTTCCTTATTTTCTTATGTACTTATGTTCTTATTTGCCTCCAGGAAATACGACCTCCCACACTTTCGCCTCAACAAGGTGCACAACATCAAGACGTGGCTGTCGGTGCGCTCCTGCCTCAGGGTGAGTGGCGGCCAGGGTCTTGTGGGGGAATGTAGCACCTTTTGGCCACAGAACACTTTGGTCACGGGCAAAAACTAACCGTCTCACTAATCCTAGGTCTCTAAAAAACCTAACCTGACCTAACCTAATCTAATCTAATCTAATCTAATCTAATCTAATCTAACGGCCAGTATATACGTCTGTGGTCGAAACGTCCGGTTACCATTGTGGGTGGACTTAGAGAAGCAACTGTTTCGTGTGTCACTCATTGTCATTGTATAATAGGTCTGAATAGTTTGTGTTTTGCTTATGAAATTGAAGTGTGTACAACTTCTACCCACTAATCCTAAGGAAAATAATATTTTGTGGTGTCTATTTTCACTTATATTTATCTCATTTCTATATCTTATTTTCTATATCTTATTTTCTATACCTATTTTTATTGTCCCTCAGTCTCCTCATGCAATATTTTCTTCACATAATGACATAGCTTTGAAGTGAAAGATGTAATTAAAACATGTTAGAAAATTTTTCGGTTACACTTAGCCAATAATATCCTTACTACGATAGCTCTGGTTTTAGCTTTTCATCAAGGCAGAACATAGGTAAGAATACTAATATCTGTTATTCCGTAGAAACGTGGACCCCAGAGGTCAGTAGACGTGATAGTGTCTGTGACTTTCGCCCTGACCCTCCTGCTGGTCTGCTACCTGTGCTTTGAACTGATGAGGGAGGACGAGAAGAATCAGAACTCTATATACAGCATTGAACTTTTCCTGTGGTGAGTGATGGTGGTGAGCAAGGCAGGAGACGTGGGAATGAGGGATTACAACATTTAAAGCTTATTATCAAAATATGCTACAATAACTTTCATATTTGGGGAGGCGGTAACAGTGTGGTTAGCGTCTCCGAGTGGTGTTCTCTGTGACCCGAGTTTGATCCCCGATGAGAACCGAAATCCACTTTCAATCTCTCTGCACCATCAAGTGGTTTAAGAACACCCACATGCTGCCCATTAACTTTACCTTCGATTGCGAGTGCATCGGAGGACAGGGGATTAGAGGCATGAGCCTCTAATCACTATAGGCGTCACTATAAAAATCCTGCCTGCACCACCACAGGCAAGGGCCAACCATCACAGCCCTCAAGTGAACCTCCAGGGCCTACCATCCCACCCCTGGAAGTCACTGCCTACAGGCGCTATAGGCACAAATGAAAAAAAAAAAAGTTTATTTGAGTGAAATTGTTATGGTCACTGATATGAAACAATAGTGAATAATTATATTAGAGGAAAAACGAATCCTATAATAGATGCTTGGTCAAATACAATAAGATTTGACTCTCATTTACTTATGTCATTTAATTTTTGTTATTCATTTTCCCCTTTTTTTTGACATTACAATCAATCAATAATTTTTGTCATTGCCTTTGTTTACTTCATGTACAGGTGTTTCATTTGATCTAACCATCCTGCTCCATAATAATAATAATCCATCTTAACCCCTCCCTTTTTTTATGCTTTGCCATAGTGCCATATGACCTCTGATGTCTGGCACATTTCCCCCTTTTTGGCATTAATTCAATCAATCAACTTCACGTACAGGTGTTTTGCGATCGGCATCTACCTGATCCGCTTCATGACGCTGGGTGCCATGATCAACAAGAAGTACTCCAGCCTGTCTGTCCTGATCACGGAGCAAATTAACATGTACCTCCACATGGAACAGAAGCCCCAGAAGAAGGACGAGCTCACCCTGGCCAATAATGTGCTGAAGCTGGTCTCTGTTCTATTAAAGGTGAGATACTGTGCTTTTTTATTTTTTTTGGTATTACTCCAGATGAACACCGAATTCACATTGGTGGACGATGAACACCGAATTCACATTGGTGGACGATGAACACCGAATTCACATTGGTGGACGAAACTATTTTTTTCTGGTGTGTTTTGATGTGTTTTAAATTTATCTGCTAACCGCGTCTGTCGCAAATAATATTTTTTTTTTTTTTTTTTTTACATCACAAAAGACTGGCCAAGGGCAAAAAAAAATAAAGTAACATAAAGTCCGCTTAATTGCCAGTCCCCATAAAGAAGACAGTTAGAGAATATAAAAAGAGAGGAGTGGGGCAATTTAGTTTGGGAGGTGTTTTGTTACTCCTCTCTTGAAAATATTTAAGTTGTAAAAAGGTGGAAAAATAGAAATAGAAAGACAGTTCCAGTGTTTATTGAAAGGCATTCTCTGTCATTTCTGATTGTTTTCTGTAGTATAATGCCTTTGTCTTTAACTATTCTTAGTGATATCTGTCGTGTATGTTTAATGCCTATATTTATTAATTCAGAGAATTTTTTTATGGAGATGTGTGTGCGCAAGTGTAAATTTAAGTGAATGATTGTACTCTTTTTCCAGGAGCTTGAGTCCCCCTTCAAGATATCCGGACTCTCAGCCAACCCACTTCTGTACAATGTGACAAGACTGGTGGTTCTCTCGGCTTGCTCTGGAGTCCTCTCAGATCTTCTTGGTTTCAAGCTCAAACTACACAAGATCAAGTTCAAGTAATAAAATGTAGTTGCAGAAAGTTTAAAATAATCGCAGGGCAGCTAAGAGAGTTGTGGTGTTTTAAGGCAGCTGGAAGACATGTGAGTATACTTTGTACTAAGGTATTTTTTAATAAGGGGCAGTGTTGTGGCGGGATTTGTAAGTTGTTTTGGGAGTTGAGGTAAGGGAATGTTAGGCAATTTTTAATGAGTGGGATTTGTAGTGTGAGTGAGAGGACTTGAGTGTGACCAGACTACCTAAGATCTGAATTTTTGGTAGCGTGAATGGACTCAGGAAGCTTGAGAGGAGTTTTCTTAGTTGTTAAGACTGGTAATACTAATGTATACCAATATATTTTCATCCCAAGTTTTAAGTAATTGTGTGTTTTACCAGAGCATTTTAATCTGTTGTAAATTAATGTGTTGTAAAGTTTGAATTTTTTTTATCGTAATATATTTTTTTTGCAAATTTTCGTCAAGAAAATTGTATGTAGTTTTTAAGCTTATACTGAAGGTGTCTTTTGTTTTATCCTCAGTGTAAGTTATAAGTTTGTCTCTCACAATTTTCATGGTTGCAAGAACTGAGAGAAGTCATTGCAGTCTTCAGATCTGTACTGTGGTTATCTGTTATTGTAATGTCATCAGATTGATCATTTTTACTTGTTTACCGTACATTGGAGATTTGTACTAATCATTTTAGTCATAAAGAAGCCGTATTTATTTTTTTGCCTCTATGCCTGAGGCAGACCTATTGCAAGTCTTTCATAGAGAGTTAGTCATGTACATGATATTAATGTAACCATAATGTGGACTAAGAGTAAGAGGCTCTGAGAGCATGTCTGTGACGTTATGTGTCAATATTATGAGTGATCCTTTTTGTCCGTCAGGGTAGTGAGCACAAGATATGGTATTATGAGAAATATTTTGTTTATTTGATGAAGTGATATGATTATTTTGGTCCATTATTGACCATTTTAATTTCACTACAATTGTGGAGTGATTAGGACTGGATGATATTTTTGAATTGTCATACGTAGGTGAAATTTGTTGAGAGGGAAAGTTTTGGCCTTTTCCATCTGTCCAGTTTTATGAGCAATAATCTTTCAACACGCTGGTCAAAGTATTTCCAATACTCTGTTTTCACCAACAGTTTGTTGACAGCAGAGCTCCTTATCAGGTGTATACACATGTACATATGTGTGTGTATGCGCACACACGCGCACACACACAACACACACACACACACACACACACACACACACACGTGTGTTTGTCAGGTCTTCACTTCTGAAGACAGTTGTCCTTAGTTTTGGCTGTTTTGTGTTAGTGTTTGGCTTCAGTGAACAATAATGAAGTGTACCTGACTGGGTCAAAGGGCGTCAAGAGTGTTAACTGTAACTGTGTTGTGATGTCAGTAGAGTTAGTCAGTAGTGTTAGTGAACGTTCTTGTGAGTCATGATAAGGTTATCAACATAGTGTGTGTTAATTTGATAGTGAAATTGTGAATGATGTTAGTGAATTCGTTGAGGTACAGGTATCAAGAATGATAATTAACTTATGGTAGTTGTAATTTACAAAAGAAAAATATGGTTGACAACTGCCAAAATTTTGTGTCAATATTTGCTTACGCCATGAATTACTTACATTTAAGTAGATGCCACTTAAGCAAGTATTCTATTGGATCTCATAGCTTGCATCTAATTATGAACATGCACTTGAAAGCCACAGGGCAGAAAGACATAACCAGCATAAGGAATTGCAGTCTGTCGATCCGTAGTGCTGTTGGCTTCATTGCATCTGTGTGTTGATGTGACCCACGTTTTGTTCATGTTAATGTGACCATAAATATATTTTTCTCATTAGCCTAAGAAGCATTTCTCAGTTTTTTTTCTTTACCTGCTAGTTTAGTCTTGTGGCTGAATCTGTTGTTTCATCATTGTGTTATCTTGTTACTTTAATGTGAACTTCCTGCATAATACCTTTTATACTCTAGTCACTTTATCATATATGAATGCAAATATTTTTTCTACAGATTGAAGTTGTATTGCATGACCTGAATTTTATACTTATATCGAAGATAGATATTACACACTGTATTAGTTGAAGATAAATTCATTATTGTTCATCTTACATACTGATTTCATCACTATATGGAATATTAAAGAACAGCATATCATCTATCGTGTAAATTATCTGTATCGTAGTTGTTTGATATTGTATTTCATTGTTCATGTTGAATCACTAGTTTGATAATGCATTGATTTTTGTTTATAGCCTGTGTATTACTAGTAATTTTGTATGATGGAGCTGTGAGGTTTGAAGGTTTATGTTCATATATACCATTAATTTCTAAGGAATTCAATTAAAAATGATGGCAATTATTGTGAGCATTTGTTGAATTTATCACCCATGGAAAAAGCTAGTCTAACAACCTTGTTGCATAATTATGTCAGGGAAGTCATGACCTCATTGACTCATTTACATAACCCTAGCTGTCAAGATTTAAGTGAATTTTTTTTTATTGTAATATCTTTTATTCATTGCTTTAACATTTTTCAGCTTCTAATCGTAATGTTCTCCCTGAAATATAGCTGGATAGGTTCATGGATGGGGATGAAAGGTGGATGTAGGTAGTGTTAAGTGACAGGAACTACCACATGTAGGCCTCGCGGCCTCTTGTAGCTTCCTTATTTTCTTATGTTCTTATTGCTCATCTTATTTTAATGCAAATAAATGGTATTAATTCACATTAGTCGTAAACCGTATTTCATTTATCTAAAATAGCCTAACTCAACTCTATTTCATGGCTATTTCAATGGCTAGGGCATACCCCATTACGTATCTGTGACGGAAATGGTTTTGTGGATTTCTAATTTCTGTGGAAAGGGGTACGGTCGCCGTGTCTCTAGCCGCGGTGAAAAGGGATACGGCGACCGTACCCCTTTCCACAGAAATTAGAAATCCACAAAACCATTTCCGTCACACACATTCGTCAAACGTGGAAATTTTCTACAACAGTTCCACTTGTAATTGAACAAAACAAACAATTATGATGATAATAATAATAAGAATGATTATAATGGTACGAAGACGAAGTAGAAGGTGGTAGGAGTGGAGTCTGTAGGAAGAGACAGCAGTTTGGTGATCTTGTGTTAAAAAGGCAGGAGCCGCGGTGCAGGTGAGGGAACCGAGTCAACTGTTACCTGACTCAACTGAGTGTAACAGCTGTTCTCTACTTCTGAATTTTGCGAGGTCCAGAAGGTTGAGAATTGCAGGTTCTTGCTTCTTGGTATCAGAGACCAGAGCTGCACCGCTGGACATGGTATAGTAATGTCGGAGGGGTAGTTAAGGAGATCGACCACATCCTCGTTAGTACTCGTTGGAGGATCCTCCAGCAGAACTGCAGGGTTTACCGGAGTGCTGAGTTCTGTGCAACTGATCACAGACTTGTTGTTGCTACACTTAAAGCTTCATGTCAAGCGCCCCCCGGCGTACGCCCCCAATGATTGATTGATTGATATGATTACATGACAGGAGTTGTTGCTGTAATCCGTCATGGCCCGAATCTTGTATTACGGCTCCCGCCTGGCTGCTCTGGGGACCGCTGCGGCAGGCGGGTGGTGGCTGGGCTCGGCCACTCCAAGGGCACGGGATGGATCACCTGTGGCATTATTTGATGGACTGTTGGGGAAGGTGTCGGCGGAGGCCCTGCAGGGGTACAACATGCAGGCACCCGCAGAGCTGCCCCAGCTAGACCCCGGCGCCCCCAAGGTGACTCAGGTGCGTTACATATTTTTGTTGAAACCCTGCATGTAATGGGAATGGAGAGAGATACGGAGCTGCCAGGTATCCCAAAATGCCGCGGCAAGAGATACGGCATTCAGACCCCTTTTTGACGGCTGGAGACACGGAGGCCATATTCCAGTTGTAATTGTCTAGGCTAGAGATACGTTGTGGTTATAGATAAGGAAACCGGATGGCTTTTCCTGTAAGAGGGATATTATAGTTATTCTAGTCCTCTCTACATAAGTCACAAATCACAATAAATTTCTTAACCTGATCATTGCTGTGATGGGACAAGGCATCACTTGCCTCTATAGGTGGTGAAGTAGTGCTTAGATGAGCTCCAGCAACACTGCACCCGTGACAAAAAATACTGGAGTACTTGTTAATGGAATATTTAATATTACATTGCATATGGTATTGACATAAGATTCAAGATGATAGATTTAGAAATTACACATGAAGGTAACCTCAATAAATGATGTGGCATTTTCCAGATCATGCGATATGGCTTCCCTGGACTGACCAACGTGCGAGCGAGAGATGACTATGTTATATCCTATGACACTAGGAATCGAGTTCCCTACTGGGTGTGTGAACATCTTACGCCTGAAAACGTTACCAAGAATCCAGAGGTGGATCGAGCCAAATGTGACTTTCATCACGATGATTCCATACATGAGTATTTCAGGTCTTGCATCTATGAACTTGTGTAGTACTTGTTGATTGGGAAATTTCCATCATGCCACCAAACTATTACCCTACCTGTCAAGCTGCTTTTGCTGATGCAATGTTGATTTCATGCCCTTATTTTGAACTCCATTGTAAAGTTCCTTAAATGTGTTTCGTATCAGTACTTAGCAACAAGCTGGATGGCATTTGTACTCATATCTGGCTTAGTTCAAAAGGTTAAGTCACTTGTTGAGCAGGATTCTCATAAGATTTCTGGCATTTATTCTCTCCATTTCATCATACCTTTGCCCAAAGTCATTTAAAATGGGTGGTTTTTTCACATAGATCTGAAAACCGTGATTACAAAGGCAGTGGCTTTGATCGAGGGCACATGGCAGCAGCGGGCAACCACCGGCTGTCTCAGAAAGACTGTCACCAGACCTTCCTTCTCTCTAACATGGCTCCTCAGGTAGAGTATTACCTATAGGACGCAGCTTCATATTTAGTTTATTATTAAGCCATTGTTAAGCTCTATAAGATATTGATTTGATTTGCTAAGATGTCTTAGTTTTGATAAATGTTTACCAACATTGGAAGCATATTACCGACTGTCTAACTCTAACCTCGTAAGATATTATGGGAAAATCTGACGTTAAACAGAAAGACGATGATGGTGATAAATGTTTTCCAACAAAGTAACTGGGCTCAAACTATAAAGGCTTTAATTTGTTCATCCCATCCCATGACATATAACAGTTGGTTCATGAGTACTCAGCTGTTTATGGCATGTTAGAAGTTAGAGGGTGAGTGACAGTTAATGCTGTACCATCATATTTTTCTGATAAAAAAAATTATTTTGTATTTATGTGAAGCGGGCAGCTACTACCTTTGGAATTTTTCATTTAGTTGAAAAGTGAATTTTTGCTAATAACAGAATAACAGTTGGAGTACATTTATATTGGCTTTACAGGTAGGAAAGGGTTTCAACCGAGATAAATGGAATGAATTGGAATCCCACTGCAGGAAGCTTACCCGCAACAACGCCAATGTGTATGTGTGCACCGGCCCGCTGTACCTGCCCAGGTGGGGTGCCTAGCTCTCCATCAGGAAGGAGCACCAGGGTTGGAATGCTTAGCAGTTGTCTTTTATTGCATGCAAAGATCACCTAATAGTAATAAGTGACCATAATTAGAATAGCACAACATTTCTTTACCGTCAATAACACTATATTCTCCACTGCACTAATGTTGCCAGGCGCCATATATTACGAATTTTAGCATCACTACAGACTTGTATGTGCCACTGAAGACAGGTACATAATATATACTACTGTGCATGTCTCTTCAGTGGCACATACAAGTCTGTATTGATGCTAAAATTCGTGATATATAGCGCCTGGCGACTATAGTGTTATTGACGATAACCTGTATGTATTTTCTCAATCTTAGTTTTTCTAATCAAATCTTGTGAATAAATTATTAATTGTATCAGAATTTTTGAACTCATAAAGTCAGCTTTGCTTCAGTAGCATATTGTAGGTGGTCAATGCGGAGTCTATTGGGGTCTTTAAAAGGAGTCTGGATAAATTCATGGATGGGGAAGATAGGTGGATGTAGGTAGTGTCAAGTAATAGGAACTACCTCGTGTAGGTCTCACGGCCTCTTGTAGCTTCCTTATTTTCTTATGTTCTTATGTTCATTATATTCACAGGCAGGAGGAGGACGGCAAACTCTACGTCAAATACCAAGTCTTGGGACAAAACCACGTGGCAGTCCCAACCCACTTTTTCAAGGTATGTGCATGGCCAGAGTCATTGCTTTGACTGATGTTACTGATACACTTTATGAATGTACTTGATCCTCAGTGAGGTAAATATAAAAAATAATGTATTGAAAATGTGCAAGAACAATGTAGGTTTAATGTTTTATGCTGCCTCAGTAATGGAGAAACTTTTCAGTATATACCTCTCTCTCTCTCTCTCTCTCTCGCTCTCGCTCTCGCTCTCGCTCTCGCTCTCGCTCTCGCTCTCGCTCTCGCTCTCGCTCGCTCTGCTCTCGCTCTCGCTCTCTCTCTCTCTCTCTCTCTCTCTCTCTCTCTCTCTCTCTCTCTCTCTCTCTCTCTCTCTCTCTCTCTCTCTCTCTCTCTCTCTCTCTCTCTCTCTCTCTCTCTCTCTCTCTCTCTCTCTCTCTCTCTCTCTCTCTCTCTCTCTCTCTGATGTATATTTGTAATTTTATGAATTTCCATCATTCTAATCCTTGTTATAATATTTTACAAGTAATAGTTACCTCTAGAGCACTTGAGTGACACATACATAGTTAATCTTATGTCTTGCAGGTAGTGGTGTGTGAAACCCATTCAGGAACCCTTGAACTGGAGTCCTTCCTACTTCCCAATGCTGTAATAGGAGACAGCACTCCACTCTCCACCTTCCATGTGAGTTCAGATCAGATCAGATGATGGTGTTGGGGGGTTGCCTTCCTGTAACGGCACCCCATTTGTTTTGTTTTCCATGTTTTCTATTATTTTGTTTAATTTTGTTATTGTAGCTTTTGTTACTGTTGCTGCTGCTTTATAATGCTTTTGTTACTGTTGCTGCTGCTTTATAATGCTTTTGTTACTGTTGCTGCTGCTTTATAATGCTTTTGTTACTGTTGCTGCTGCTTTATAATGCTTTTGTTACTGTTGCTGCTGCTTTATAATGCTTTTGTTACTGTTGCTGCTGCTTTATAATGCTTTTGTTACTGTTGCTGCTGCTTTATAATGCTTTTGTTACTGTTGCTGCTGCTTTATAATGCCTTTTCTTTTGTTCCACATGGATAACAATGTCCTCTTTGTTGCCTGTTATGTGCTGCTGGTACAGATTCTGTTTCAACTATTCTTGCCCTGTAGTGAGCATTAGCAGCACTGGAATAAGCATTCGACCATTCGACCTTATCGTTGACCTTGAGATTCCTGTCAGCCTGCCAATTATTTTGCAGTGTAGGGAACAGACTAAAGGTGATATATTGATGAACTTACGATTGGATCATCATCATCTCATGGCACTTCATTGCATTCTGGAAATTACTATACATTCCTATGCCACATTTAACCATTTCTCTTTCAGTTGCCTTACAAACTTATCCATTCTTCTCACATATTTAAATTTTATTGCTTGTTATGCATATCACATCAATCACAAACACCTTAAATAGCTAATTATTATCTATCCCCTGGCTGTGTCTTCGCATATTCTTTCAATATAATTCTGAAGCCTTCACTCTCAAAGGTTGTTCATGCAGCCTTCCACTGTTAACATTGCCATTTCCTCCTCTACTCATACATCCACAGCCACTGCCACTCTTAAGAAAAGTAATCACTTCTGTCCCTACTGAAATATTTCTTAGATGGCCTAAACTAAAATGTAAACCAAGTATGTAATTATGTTTCTGTTTTAATGGGAATTTTACGTTTGATCCTTTTTATTAGTCTAAACCTTGTATACTGTTTGAGGTTTTTTTAAATTTATATTGGGTGTGTCTCCTTAGTTCAATGAAAAGCCAATATTCTACATTTCTGATTCATAAAACCATCTGAAAAGAAAGTCCTATACAGTAAACCCTCTCTAAATCGAACCCGTATAATTCAAATTTCGGATAATTCAACCTTTTTCAGGCCAGTTAAAAATTTTCAATAACTCCGTAATTCGAGCAAGTTTGAATTATCCTTAGCCTTACTAGTGGGAGTCCGAGCGGTGCGTGCCGTGGCTGCCCAACGTGACCTAATATATGATCATTTATAATTATCGTATCAATACGATAGGCAGAGGAAGAAGGCCGGAGGGGGAGGAGGAGGAAGGGGGGAGGGGAAGGAGGGACGAGGAGGAGGAAGGAGGGGAGAGGGGGAGGAGAAGAGGAGGAAGGGAGGAGAGGAAACGGGAGGAGGAAGAACTATTTTTTTTAAGTATCCTTCGCTTTGTATACAATCCTTTAGAGTCCTTCACGGGCCTCTTCGCTCCTTCACGCATCCTACAGGAGTCATGGGAGGGCATTAGAAGTCCCACAGGATTACTATAGTATTCCTAGGTTTTTATAAGTACTTTGACAATTGCATGGGAGGCTCAAATAGGGATTAATAATAATAATGCTAATACTGATCGTTGTATTGAAGTAATGATTAATTTAGCAATGCCTATCATATTTTTATGCCTTGTAGTAAATTTTGTCTAATTTGTGATTTTTATGGAATATCTTTTAAGTATCAAGTCATTGTGAATTGGCTGAAATAGGGACTTATAATCATTGTAACTGAAAACTGACTTTATATTCGTGTTCAGCATGCCCCAAAACTGCTAGGAACAAATTTTCAAGCAAATTATTTTTCAAAAAATATTGCAAATTTTGCAAGGGGTATGTCCTGATTTTTTTTGAAAATCACGTTTTTTTCAATAACTGAAATACTATGGCAGATACATGCAGCATGTATAGAGAAATAAATATGAAGTAGATCATGGGCTATCATTTGGATTGGAGGAGGAGGAGAAGAGGAGTCACTGCATTACCAGCCAGGGAATGAGTTAAAGAATTGATACCTATACTGTATTAATTTTGGCAAGGACACTTACGATAGCTTAATCCCGGTGACTCCACCTTCCCCGGCGGGCTGGGTAGCTCCGAGCGGGATGATAAGTGGTCAACATAAAATGCTCGGCGACATGAAGTATCTCAGCTACCCAGCCCGCCGGGGGAAGTGGAGTCACCAGGACTAAGCTATCGAGAGTGGCCTTGCCAAACTGAATACAGGGAGGTCCCGTTATACGAGCATTCGGTATACGAGAATCCGATGATACGAGATGTGTAAATTAGGGTCTATTTTCAATATACGAGATCAAAAATCCAATGATACGACATTCAAACGGGTGAGTAAAATTATTAAGTTCAAAATATGCGCCCCTACCACTCCCTGGCTGGACAAAGGGGGATTTGGTTGAACCCAGTGAGGTCACCCCTAGCAAGCCATGACCTGAAGGGTAATTAAGCATATGGCGCGGCCTGACATTTAGGGGTAATTAACAGGTGTGCGGCCCCAACCTTGGGACTGCAGTCAGGTCACCCCTAGCAAGGCGTGACCTGAAGGGTAATTAAGCATATGGCGCGGCCTGACCTTTAGGGGTAATTAGCAGGTGTGCGGCCCCAACCATGGGACCGCTACATTACCTTCTCTTGTATCACGCGGCGTCCCATACATTACAACGTCTTTTTTGCTTGTTATGCATGTTTTATGTTTAATTAATGTGCAGTTATGTTATTTTGTGTGCTATTTTCTCTTTCAGAATGCTTTTTCTACAGAATAGGTAGTACAGTGTGTGTAATATAGACGCTGTGTGTTTGTTGTGTTTGCTATAATTTATTTTAGCTTGAAAAACATTTTTTTTTTTTTTTTTTTTTTTTTTTTTTTTTTTTTAAATTGATGGGGTCCTGGAACCAAACCTATATTTTACCATTAGTTATGTGTTTTGTTATACGAGATTTCGCTTTACGAGTATGCCAGGTGGAACCTAACTGCTCGTATCTTCGGGACCTCCCTGTACAGTATAGTCCACAAGAGAGACATTTCCATACATCAAGCTAAGAATAGTAATCTACAGAGATCATTGCCTGACACATTATGAACTTGTAGTTTTAAGTTAATACTTTTTATGTTTATGTACTGACTTCTTACTGATCTATTTCCTTTCTATCTTTCTCCCTATCTATGGGCAGGTTCCAGTGGAGGTGGTGGAGCGAGCATCGGGTCTGCTATTCTTTGACAGATTAAGCAAAAAGAGCTTCAAGAAGATCAATGGCGACAAAACAGGCTGGTTTTAAAGTAGATGCTATTCTATTTACATGCAAATTCTCCCTTTTTTTTTCCTCCCTTTAATCCAGACAGTAGACCTCTTATGAAGCAGGAGGCCTGAGCCAGATGTGGTGCCAAATTTGGTTATGAACATTGCTGGAATGATGGTTGTCTCGTGGCACTACTGTATGACATTTTACAATGTATGATGTACTACAAGTATTTGTATTATGTGCCTGTGAACAGTAATCAATTATTGTATATGAATTTATGTTAGTTTTACTTTCAGTGTCTGTTCACAGTGCTTTCTTTAAATTGGTACAGTTTCATGCATAGTGTGTATGAGAGAGAGAGAGAGAGAGAGAGAGAGAGAGAGAGAGAGAGAGAGAGAGAGGTTTCCTAATACTTAACCATATAAAAATAATAAAGGTTATATCCATCAGGTGCTCATCAGTGTGTGGCAGTTAGTGGATAGGTAGGTAAGCTGCTTGTAAGTTATTCTGCTTGAAGGTGCATATTGATCTTGACTGTCTGGTGCGATATTACGGTCTTGGTATTTAAATCTGTACATAAATGTCATAAATTAAATTGTATTTGTACATAAGATAATTTAATAGTATGTATTGTTGAGCAGCCCTAGTGTGGCTAATAAATGTTACCACTATGGTATTGATTGATTTAATGCCAGAAAGGGGAATGTGCCAGACATCAGAGGTCATATAGGACACCACTAAGGTATGGTTGAGTGTGTGGGTGGGTCCTTGGTGCAAAAAAGTATTGTTATGGCACGAAAAATAGGTGAATAGTCGAAAGGTATCATGGAATATCATTATTTAGATCACTTGATAACTTGCACTTATCAAGGAAGGAAGGGAGACATTGAGGCAGTGTGTTGAAGATCTGGCAGCATTGGGCATTGAAGAAGTTTAGACAATGGATAGAGATAGTTGGAAGGGTATCATCGGCTGTCTAACCTCAAAGATTATGGGAAAAAATTGCTTTAAACAGAAGAATAAGACTTGCTAAATTTTTCCAGGCATATCACATGAATAAAGCAGTTCCTCGGTGTTCGGAGCGAGAGAGAGAGAGAAGGGTCAGTGGAAGGGAGAACTAATGGCTACCTGATTCCCCTCCCCTGACCGCCACCTGATACTGACAGGCCCTCCTTCCCTCTCTCATCTCCCTCTCTGCTTCCTTCTTCCTTCCTCCCTTATCTTCCTCTCTACTTCCTTCCTCCTTCCCTCCCTCCTGTCATCTCACCAACTACCACAACGGAATGATTATAGCCTATGTATTAAAACTAACTAAAATCACATCAATCATGCTTGGGATATATGTTTCCTAAAAAATATACCTAATCAAAGGATTTTATGATATTAGGCTATCGCACTTTTTCCTTATATAAGAGTCGTGATATGAACATTTGGAGGTAGAAAAAGTAAGCCTAATTACTTACAATTGAATATTTATGGTACACTAATATTCAACGAGTTAGTAATTAATAGTTTGAACAGGGAGAAATAAAATGCCGGGGCCTATGGGGAAGTTATAATTATTTACTTCTATTCGAGAGTTGGCGTGGCATCGTTTGACAACTTTTTGTGATTTTTGGTCAAGTGATCGGCGTTGGGCGGCGTGAGAGGTACGGCTATTCATTGGCATTTTTCTACTTTTTTACATATTACCGTGATACCATAGATCTTGTGAGGAAGCGGGGAACCTCCTGCTTACCATACGTATACCTAGGCTGGAGGGAAATCAGGGAATAGCCGGAAAAGACTATTTCATCAAGGGTGGTCATTTCACGCTTTGGAACTCGCGGCATTTAGGCAATTTCCTCCTTGCTATAATGTTCGTCAGTGATGTTGTGTAATACGCATGTGTGTCATGAGAACGATGGGTGTGTGTCACTTTATAATTACGTTTTAGACGGATCTGTGAAGGTCTGGAGAAAAAAAACCTAGTAATAAGGGCGGAAAAGTACGCTATAGTTTTACCCTTAATTCATTGGCGTTATTACAAAACAGCAGGTTAAAAAATACTCATGATGATACCTGGAACTCTTCTACTAGAATTTTCTTCACCGTCGACGAGTGTTCCAATTGTTCACGTCGACAAGTTCCTATTTTCTACGACGGTTCCAGTCCTTGGTCTTGATATTACAGCACCCAATATATATAGGCTATATATATATATATATATTTAATCAGCTTTCACCCGTGTTTCTGTAATCTAATCTGGGTTTAAATACCAGAAATAGTTTGATCAGTTAGGTTAGGTTGCATAACCAAAGTCCAGGTTAGGTTAGTGAAATAGCGGGGGGAGGTCTCAGGGGGTAACCAATGTCCATGTATTGTATTTTAAACTGCAGTTTAACAGTGTTATGGGACAACTAGTGCAATGTGGTGTCCAATAATGAAATGACCTTTATTCTTCCTTTCCATCAAGTTAGTGACATTGATATTTAAGTGTAGTAAAGGAACAATTAAACGCATTCATTTGTAGTCTTTCTTTTTTACATGATGCAGGAGAGGCGTGTCTCAAGGGTTCCTAGGGCAGGAAGGGTCAGGCCGCCACGCAGGCTGGCCAAT
>JACEEZ010015426.1:2500-7500 GCA_016584305.1 Chionoecetes opilio | reverse complement strand
TTAGATGAAGGAAGGAAAGAAGGAAGGAGGGTGTTAAAGGAAAGAGGAAAATAAAGTCAAGGAAAGAAGAAAAAGTGTTTGAGGGAATAGGGAAAGGAAGGGAAGCGGAAACGAAGAGAGAGAGAGAGAGAGAGAGAGAGAGAGAGAGAGAGAGAGAGAGAGAGAGAAGAGAGAGAGAGAGAGAGAGAGAGAGAGAGAGAGAGAGAGAGAGAGAGAGAGAGAGAGAGAGGCTTCAAGGGGGAGAGTTACGTCGAAATAAATGATGGATGGATGATATGGAGAGAGAGAGAGAGAGAGGGGGAGGGAGGGAG
Source organism: Chionoecetes opilio (assembly GCA_016584305.1). NCBI lineage: Eukaryota > Metazoa > Arthropoda > Malacostraca > Decapoda > Majidae > Chionoecetes > Chionoecetes opilio. The sequence continues at coordinate 7,189 of JACEEZ010015426.1, read as the reverse complement.
GAAAAGAGGAAGACCAGGAGATGGAAGGAATGAATGAAGGAAGGAAGGAAGGAAATGGAGAAAGGGCAGGAAGAAGGAGGCAAGATAAGGAGGAAAGTTGAGTTGGACATTTCGCCTAAACACCCACGCTTAGGAAGTTGGAATGTCAATTGATAGAGTTTTTTTCTTTTTTTCTCTTCAGAGGTTGGAGGTAGTGAAGGGGGGGAGGGAAGAACTAGACTATAAATCAGGGAGGGAAAAGGGAGGCTCAGTCAGGGGGAGAGAGAGAGAGAGAGAGAGAGAGAGAGAGAAGAGAGGAGAGAGAGAGAGAGAGAGAGAGAGAGAGAGAGAGAGAGAGAGAGAGAGAAGAGAGAGAGAGAGAGAGAGAGAGAGAGTGCATGTGCAATATCTAAGAAAAAGGAAGGAAGTAAAAAATGTAAGGAAAAAGGAAGAGAGAGAGAGAGAGAGAGAGAGAGAGAGAGAGAGAGAGAGAGAGAGAGAGAGAGAGAGAGAGAGAGAGAGAGAGAGAGAGAGAGAGAGAGAGAGAGAGAGAGAGAGAGAGAGAGAGAGAGAGAGAGAGAGAGAGAGAGAGAGAGAGTGCATGTGCAATATCTAAGAAAAAGGAAGGAAGTAAAAAATGTAATGAAAGACAGAGAGAGAGAGAGAGAGAGAGAGAGAGAGAGAAGAGAGAGAGAGAGAGAGAGAGAGGAGAGAGAGAGAGAGAGAGAGAGAGAGAGAGAGAGAGAGTAAGCTAATACCTCCCATCTTCCTGTTCGTTCATTGCATACCTGAAACGCCTTGATTGATTCCTTAGGTATGTGAGTGTCCCTCTCTCACTATCTCTCACTTTCTCTACCAATAAGGCAACGTCCAGGAGGTACTTTACTGCTAAGCCTTGGACGATCAAGTATAATTTGAAGATGGTGTCTGATATCGTGTACTCTCTCTCTCTCTCTCTCTCTCTCCTCTCTCTCTCTCTCTCTCTCTCTCTCTCTCTCTCTCTCTCTCTCTCGTCTCTCTCTCTCTCTCCTCTCTCTCTCTCTCTCTCTCTGTGTGTGTGTGTGTGTGTGTCTCTCGTGTAGTCTGGGTCTCATCACTTCTTTGTTTGTGTGTCCGTGTGTGTGTGTGTGTGGTGTGTGTGTGTGTGTGTGTGTGTGTTTGTCTATGTGTTGTGTGTGTGTGTGTGGTGTGTGTGTGTGTGTGGTGTGTGTGTGTGTGTGTGTGTGTGTGTGTGTGTGTGTGTGTGTCCAAGGGGAAAATAAAGCTAGCTCACTTCACTTCGGCATCACCTCTACCTGATCTGTGTAAAGGACACCGAACCTTATTTGTTGACTTCTCTCTCTCTCTCTCTCTCTCTCTCTCTCTCTCTCTCTCTCTCTCTCTCTCTCTCTCTCTCTCTCTCTCTCTCTCTCTCTGTCTCCTCTCTGTCTGTCTGTCTGTCTGTATCTGTCTCTCTGTCTCTCTGTCTCTCTGTCTCTCTGTCTCTCTCTCCCTCTCTCTCTCTCTCTCTCTCTCTCTCTCTCTCTCTCTCTCTCTCTCCTCTCTCTCTCTCTCTCTCTCTCTCTCTCTCTCTCTCTCTGCATCTCAATATTATTCTGCCTTATTTTTATCTCTTTCTCTTCCTGCATCACATTCAACTCCTTCCCTCCCTCCCTCCCTCCCTCCCTCCCTCCCTCCCTCCCTCCCTCATTGAGTTTCCCTGGAATATTCCCTCTTTGTTAAACTCTAATTAAACTATTTTCATGTCTGCCATTCGCTCGGGTTTTTTCTCGAAATAAAAGGACATAAAACAACTTCTATCTTGAATTCTTTCTTTATGGTGGAGAGAGAGGAAGGGAGGGGGGAGGGAGAAAGTTATATCTTACCTCGTGTCCTATTGTTCTTCCTTAAATGGAGGAGGGAGGAAAGGAGAGATAAAAGATAGGCAGGGTTTTGAAAGTATTATAATGATGAAAATAATGGTAATAATAATAATGATAGTAATGATATAATTTTGTTCATTAGTCTCTTCATAGACCACTATATCTCTGGACTGTTCACGCGACAATGTTTAGAAATTGCGGGGCTGCATAGCGGCCTGCGACCCGCCGGACAAAGAGATATAGTGGTCTATGGACTAACATATAGACTGGTTTATCAGTATATATGATATACTGTAATCTTCGTAAATGTTTGTTCTATAATATTATCAAATAAAAAACAGTAAAACACGCTAAAGAAATGCCATTACGAGACTCTGAAGAAATATGCATGAACTTAATATTCACTTCAACTCTTCGCCATTTATAACTTTGCGAGTCAACTTTTATCATGAAGGGTATCAATAGAAGCGCAATTTTATTAGCTTTCCATTGATGTATTTCGTTTTCTGATCAATTAATTATCCCCATGCATAAATTAGCGTTAAGTAAATAAATAAAATCATCAGTCGGGTAATTTTCCCGATTGATGAGGTTATTTATTTAGTTAACGCTAATTTATACGTGGTGCTAATTCATTTATCAGAAAACGAAATATATAAGTATATAAATAACATCATCAATCGGGAAAATTTCCCGATTGATGATTTTATTTATTCATTTAACGCTAATTTATGCATGGTTCTAATTCATTTATCAGAAAACGAAATATATCAATGGAAAGCTAATAAAATTGCGCTTCTATTGATACCCTTCATGATAAAAGTTGACACGCAAAGTTTTAAATGGCGAAGAGTTGAAGTGAATATTAAGTTCATGCATATTTCTTCAGTCTCGTAATGGCATTTCTTTAGCGGGTTTTCCTGTTTTTTATTTGATAATATTATAGAACAAACATTTACGAAGATTACAGTATATCATATATACTGATAAACCAGTCTATATGATCCGTATTTATATATATGTGAATCCGAGCGGCCCTCCGACTTCAGGCCCTTGTGCAACAGGCCGATATTCCGTGCGCAGTCTAGATTTACAGTGGTCTATGGTCTCTTTTATAAATATGACAAAAGAGAAAAAAACCACATGCAAACAAATGGCTATAAATTGAGAAAAATATCATAATGGTAATAATAAAAAATGGTCATAATATTAATAATGAAAATAAAAGTAATTTTGTATATTAGTCTTTTTAATCAGAAGAGAAAAAATACATGCAAGCAAATATAAAAAGAGGTTTACAGAGTGAATTATAATGATGAAAATAATGGTAATAATAATAATAATAATAATAATAATAATAATAATAATAATGATAGTAATTTTGTACATTAGTCTTTTATAAATACGACAGAAGAGAAAAAAAACCATACAAGCAAATAAAAAACCACACAAGCAAATAAAAAAACACAAGCAAATAAAAAACCATACAAGCAAACAAAAAACCATACAAGCAAACAAAAAACCATACAAGCAAATAAAAAACCATACAAGCAAATAAAAAAACCTTACAAGCAAATAAAAAACCATCACAACAATAAAAAAATCATACAAGCAAATAAAAAAACCATACAAGCAAATAAAAAAACCATACAAGCAAATAAAAAAACCATACAAGCAAATAAAAAAACCATACAAGCAAATAAAAAAACCATACAAGCAAATAAAAAAACCATACAAGCAAATAAAAAACCATACAAGCAAATAAAAAAACCATAACAAAAGCAAATAAAAAAAAACCATACAAGCAAATAAAAAACCATACAAGCAAATAAAAAACCATACAAGCAAATAAAAAAACCATACAAGCAAATAAAAAACCATACAAGCAAATAAAAAAACCATACAAGCAAATAAAAAACCATACAAGCAAATAAAAAACCATACAAGCAAATAAAAAAACCATACAAGCAAATAAAAAACCATACAAGCAAATAAAAAAACCATACAAGCAAATAAAAAAACGAATAAGATTTAGTCCATTATAATGATGACGATAATGGTAATACTAAAAACTGGATCTAATAGTAATAATAATAATGATAATAATTTTGTATATTAGTCTTATTTTATGAATACGACAGAACAGAAAAAACAAGCAAATGAAGAATTAATGAAAAAAAGTCAATTATAATGATGATAATAATGTTAATAATAATGATAATAATAATGATAATAATGTTAATAATAATGATAATAATAATGTTAATAATAATGTTAATAATAATGTTAATAATAATGATGATAATAATGTTAATAATAATGATAATAATAATAATGATAATAATGTTAATAATAATGATAATAATAATAATGATAATAATGTTAATAATAATTATAATAATAATGTTAATAATAATGTTAATAATAATGTTAATAATAATGATAATAATAATGATAATAATGTTAATAATAATGATAATAATAATGATAATAATAATGTTAATAATAATGATAATAATAATGATAATAATGATAATAATAATGATAATAATTTTGTACCTTAGTGTCTTTTATAAATACGACATAAGAAAAAAAAAAAAACTTTAATTAAATGTAAATGTTGTAATGATGCCGCTGGTAACTATGGTAACGGTAATGATGATAATGATGATAATGACGATGATAATGATAAGTATTCATCATTATAAGATGGGAATGAACAGAAAAGACAACAAAAGGCCATTCATCCTTGACCAGAATTTTACATAGATATTTTTTCCACAGAGCTTTCTACTTTGTTTCGTTTTCATTGTGATGATTTATTAGCTTAATTAGGCGTGTGCTTCCC
>JACEEZ010015425.1:235000-260475 GCA_016584305.1 Chionoecetes opilio | reverse complement strand
AACGTTTGTAACTTTAATTATAACGATATCTTTCTAATATCCTTGGTTGTAAGTTTGGATACAGATATGACATAATTATTACCATTCATGCAGGGTTAATGGTGCCTGACTCGCAGGGTTGTTTTGATTTGCTATGAGCTGACGTAGCTTGATACCGCCCACTCATGCAGTCTCTCTCTCTCTCTCTCTCTCATCTCAAACGGTAGATTCAAAATGCGTACCCAAACAGGATATTCATCAAACGAACCATCAAAGTTTCCTGGCAGTAATAAAAGATATATGCAGAAATCTATACGTAGAGTTTTAAAAGATAATAATTACAAAACACACAAACGTTAGGATTATGTTAGAAGTGTGATCAGCCTGTCCCATAATCAGGTGAAGAGAATGAGGTCGATTACGAACATCAATTACACGGAAAAAAGGTTAAAAAAGTGTGACATCTCGATATCGGTTTCCCTGCAGGACACTCATCGTGGTGACGCCGTTCGCGTCAACTACACGTATGTCCTATGTGAGGCAAGGACAAAGGTGCCGGTGTGGGGGCGCAACACCAAAGGCCCGGCCCACACGGGCACTTTGCGTCTGCAGCGCGAGTAAATTCCCACAAAAATTTTTTACCCGTTTGTTCCACTTGGTGGAAAATGGCTTACACGTGGGTACCCGTGGTAAGCCCCGGGAACAGACCTGGCGGCTGTTCCGCGTCCTGCCCCGCGGGTGAAGCGCGGCTGGAGCGCGTGTAAGCGCGGGAAAAGCTCCACGTGGTCACAGGCATTGGGGTAACCGCGGCTGCATCACGCCTGAACCACGGGTGATCACGGGGTACATCGCGGCTGGTCCACGTGTGAAGGGCGGCCCGTTTCGCGGGAAATCACGGGTAGTGCGCTGGGTACCACGGCCCCCACCACGGGTATATAAGGGAAAGCCGGGGCAGGCGGTAGAACTCATACTCGCTCCAAAACCCACACAGTATACACACTCTAAAGACTCCCAGACTTTGACAAGATGGCTCCCAAGAAGTTCCCCCTAGGAAAACCGCCACCAAAGGGGAAAGAGGCCACCAGGTGCCCCTGCGCAGGTGCATCCAGCTACTACTTCAGATGCTACTTCAAGGTGAGGCCAGTCCTGCTGCACTTCATCAGGAGGAGGAAACATTTTTTGAAGGTGATGCCACAGCTGCCACAGCTGCCACAGCTGCCACTCCAGCAGATGAGAGGAGGGGGAGGAGGAGGAGCCTCGGGTTTGATGCCTGTTTGCCTCTCTTTTCCCCCCCAATAGGAGGAGGAGGAGGAGGGGGAGGAGGAGCAGCAGCAGCAACCCGGCCCAAGCGAAGGAAAGGGGAAGAGAAGGCTGATGCTGCCCGAAGCAAGGCTGGAGTCTCCCCGACACAACGGAGCAGGATCTGGTGGAGTGGCTTCAGTCAACACCTACCTGTGGTTTCCGCATTACCAAAGACTACCACAGGAAGAAGGCTTCGGGGGAAAGATAAAAGGCCAAAGGAAAGCGGGGGATCAGCCTGAAAAAACCTCCAGAACTGGTGGAAAAACGTCAAGGACTGGTATGTTAAGCTGTCCAAGAGGACCAGTGGCCAGGAAAACCAAGATGTTGACGGAGAGGGACAAGTGGGTGTTGAAGAACATCGCCTTCTACAAAAGAAAGTAAAAATCTCATTATATTCACAACTTGTAAGAATCTCAAATATTTGTACAAAATTGGAAGACTTTCAACCCAAAGGGGATATAATTAATGCCAAATTTGCTTAAAAAGAGGTTCAGTAATACAATGCTGTTACATAAATCTTTAAATTTAAGATTAGTTTACTGTGATACTATCCTTTACGTTTTTACTTATTTATTAATTTGCGTTTAACTTATTGTTTTAGATTTATTTTAGAAAGTTTTACTTTTTAATTCCCAGAAATATATAAATATGTAATTGTCTATCCCATTATATTAAACAAATGTTTAATCTGTAAATGTTTAATCTGTTTCAGGTTCCATGCCCACTGAGCCCCCGGACACCCTTGTGAACCTGCCCCCGTGACCCATCTCCTGACGCCAGACCTCCCAGGCACAGTACCACATGCCCTCCGGGGAAGCCAACATCCTGGAGGACATGGAGGTGGCAGCAGCGGCGGAGCAGGCCTCAACCCGCCGTAAGAGGAAGACTCCAGCCACTGAGAGGCAAGAAGAGGAATGGTGGTGGACCTCCGATCCACCATGAAGGCCAACCAGGCACTGCTGAGAGGCGCTGGAGGAGAGGTCTCAGCCCCAGTCACGTGGGAGGCCTTTTATAGGTTTGTGTCCGACACCCTGCGTTCTGCCCCTGAGGAGGATTACCAGGTGATGCACGACCAAATAGTCGACATTTTTCATCGGCGCCCCAACAGGGGGTCCTCTACATCGGGGCTGGACCGGGCCCCTAAACCGCACCACAACCCAGCGGGCCCTCTACCTCCCCACAGTCCGCCATAACACCACCCACCTACAGCCAGCAGTATTTCACATGCCGGGTTTTGCCCGAGCCCCCAACTGGCAGTATGGTGGTGGCCAGCATCCCCAGCAGTCCCCGTCCCTCCAGCCACTCACGACACCTGCCCGGGTTCTAGGGACTCGGCGGAATCAGTCGGAAAGGTTCTGGGCTCCAGCATTGCGGAGGACTGGAACGTATCCCCATACCCTCCAAAAACTAAATAAATGACCTTTTGATGACCTGTATATTGAATGTATATTTTATATTATTTTTTTGTATATTTTTTTTTATATGTATATTAATGTATATTTTTTTTTTTTTTATTAGTTTATTAGTTATTTTTGCAATAAGTATTATTTATTTTTTTTTTGCAATAAATAATTGTATAATATTCCATATGCTTGTTTCCATTCCCTTAACTTTACTGTCTTTCATGGGTTTTCTATAGTAATAAAAAATAAATATCTTAATATTAACCCTGGAACGGTACCGCTACAAAATTTTAATTTTACCTAGAAGGATATGAAGATTGAATTATATTTTATTGTTTATGAAAGGGAAATTAAAAAAAAAAAATAAACCTTTTTAAGGAAAAAATAACCCCGGAACGGTAAACCCCTACAATTTTTAATTTTAAACCCAGAAGGATAATGGGAAAATTGAATTATATTTTTTATGTTTAATGAATGAATTAAAACAATAAAATAAAACCTTGTTTAGCAAAAAAAAAGATTTTGTGGCAACACGCGAGGACACTTCTGTCTAGCGGTACCTCTCCAGGGTTAATACTCACAATAATAAAGAAATGAAAAATAACAATATATTATAATAATAAAGCCTGAAGAAAATAGGACTAAAGTAAACAACAAGTGAGCGACTATTAAATATTTTTATGCCACAAACACAATATTACCCCGCTATTTATTTGGGCCCCCGCTGGGGGGGTAGGAGCATGTTCATCCTGCCATGAACACTTCCAGCAGTTGAGTTGCCCATTCCATGAGGAGGTTCCTCTGAGCCTTGGCTATCTTGAAGTCTCTGTTGTTCCCTGGTAATCGGTCGGGTTTTTGTGTCCTCAAAGGTTCATGCCGGCACGCCAGGCACCAGCACCACCACTCCATTTTTGGGCGCTCCACATCCACCAGTCGGTTCTGCATCACCGGGTAACGTGACCTCATAAGGTTGTGGAGGATTACACATGTCTTGACCAGGAGCCTCACAGTGTCCGCTTCATGCACATGGTCGACAGGAAACTTGAAAGCGATTCCCCTAGTATGCCAAACGCATTCCCCCACCACCCTTTTTGGCTCGCGAGAGTCTATAGTTGAAGATCCTCTGCTTCCTGGTCTCTCCTTGTTACTGTACGGCTTTTATCATGTAGGTCCGGAGTGCGAAAGCATTATTATCTCCCACCAGAAAATAAAGGGGCATCCTCTGTGTCACCTGGGATAGGATCAGGGTGTGGGAATCCAACAATGTCGTTCTTCTCGAGAGCCTCTCTCAAAACACTTGCATTGTAAAGGTGGGCATCAGACGTTGAACCCTTGCCGCTGACGTCTATCCACATGAACTTGTAGTCAGATGTTTACGACCGCCAGGAGGATGATACTGAAGAATCCCTTGTAGTTTGTAGTAGTCGGACCAGTGTTGGCAGGGGCTTTACAGGCAACGTGCTTGCCGTCCCATTGCACCAATGACATGGGGGAAGTTCCACCTTCTCATCCAAATTATCGGTGATCTGACCCCCAATCTTCATCGTTCTGTGGTGGCTTGGGGCAGCTCCTCACGTACTCGTCGACGATGGCCATACACACCTCACGCACCACTATACTGATGGTGTTGTGAGCACCCCCCCACCATACTGCATGTCACGGTACTTGGCGCCAAAGCAAGGTTCCTCAGGGTGAGGCAACCTTCAGGCCTGGATCAAGGGGTGCTCGCCAGTGGGTGGTCTTCTTGGTAAGGGCTGGTCTCAGTCTCTCCCAACTTCATCGAACATGTCAGGTGGCATTCTCATGAAATTCTGGAAGGCCCTTGGATCTTCCCTTACGGAGCTCCACCATGAGACAATCATACAGGCCATGCTCAGGTCTCCTGCTAATCCCTTTTCGCACACCATATGCTCCGGGGCCGCCCTCCTCCTCAGCCGTCTTCTTCTTCGTCTATCAACGATGTACTGATGGGCATGTACAAAAGGGAAACTAGAGAGACACCCGGGGGAAGCTAGAGAGACACCCATCACTTTATTCACTTACTCGTTTCTATAAGGAAAAACGTTTTTGTCCTGTACTCGTTGTCCACAGGAAAAGGGAAAAAAAAAAAATTTGAGATTTAACGAATGTTTGATGTGTTAAATATTTTTTTTTCACATGTAGACGCTGCCAAGAGCCTTTGTAACAATAAAATCACATCTATAAAAATTATCAGTGGCGTACCGAGGGGGGGGGGGGGCATGCGGCCATGCCCCCCCATTTTGGAAAGAAATTTAATTTTAATATATATTATATTATATATATATATATATATATTTTATTATATATATATATATATTATATATTTTATATTGCATTATAATATAATATATACATTATATATTATATATATACATTATATATATATATACATTATATATATATATATATATAATACATTTATATATATATATATATAATATATATATATATATAATATATATATATATATATACTTATATATAGTATATATACATTATATATATATATATATATATATACATTATATATATATATATATACATTATATATATATATATATATATACATTTATATATATATAATATATATAAAATATATATAATATATATAATATATTATATATATATATATATATATATATATATATTATATATATATATATATATATATATTGCCCCCCCGCTTTTCAATTTTCTGGGTACGCCACTGGGGCCAGATCCCGCAAACACATACGCCGGTGTAAAGTCAGTGAAGTCTGAAACTCCTCTTTCGAAACTTTCTTGGGTCAGGAGCTACATCTGCGCCAAAACGATGACGTCAGTATTATTTTGGGGGTCATTTAGGACTTTAGGTAGGGTAAGGGGATGTTAAAGGGGTAGCTCTCCCACTTTATATTACGTTTTTTGAGGTATTTGGGAAAGGGATTTTTTGAAGGTCTTGATATCTTGATAGGTCTTGATATTGATAATTTTATTTTTTTCCTTGGTATCATGTTTACTAACCAAACCCCACCTCTGACCTAACCTAACCAGTCCTGCTTACCTAACTTAGACGACTAAACGCAACCCACCACCTTGACCTAAAACTACCTATCTGATTTACCTACTTAACAGTTTATTGGCTGAAATACGGTAGATTTTCGGTAGTAGTCAGCATGTAACGCCTTATTATTCAATTGTACCAGGGGAAATGGGGTTCAAAATACTCAAATGAGAATCTACACGATTATGATGTAGGGAGAAATCCTAGGACTTTTGAAAGCCCACTACCAATCTAATACCCACCCATTGTAGGGTGGGTATTTTAAAATGGGATAACATTATCCAAGTAACTAGACATACTGGAACTGTCGCCGATAGGAATTCTTGCCAACATTCCTATTTTTTTCGTCGGCGCTAGGTTCCTTATTTTAACGTACGTGTTTTCTTGATTCCCAGGATTAAATACCAGCATAGCCTGAACAGTTGGTTAGGTTAGGTTGGCCAGGTTGACTATATGTCTAGGTTAGGTTTAGTGATTGAGCGGGGTGTTCCCCCCCAGCCAGCACCGAAATAATACCGACTGACATATTACAGTAGATGGGTTGGGTTGAAATGAAAGCCATGCTTTTAGGATTTTTTATGTGCTTTGAACCCCGACGATTTCCAGTGTCCCGTGACTTGGCCTAGAATACATCTCACGACCCCATCTTCCATCATTTAACCATTCCATTTCAATACTTTTCGCATTACTCACATACCAATCTCTTGAGAGTTGGAGTAGAATGTACCTACTCTTCTCAACTCCTGGCCCACCAATCACACATTCCCTATTATCCGCCAACATACTCTTTAGGTAAATATGCTTTTCAACCCAATTACTCCCTATTGACCAATACTCTCTGATATAACTGGGGGCTACGCACCCCAGACCCCCTGCTAGTTTACCAGTTCGTGGGCGTTGCGATAAGTAAAGCGATAATGCGATCGAAGCGATAAATATCGCTTTAAAACCCGAAAATTTTACCGCTTATCGTTTTAATCGCAAGCACCGGAAAAACTGATCTCTTATATTTATCGCTTTCAATTTCCCGCGAATAAATCCAGCGATAAGTAGAAAGACGAAAAACCGTTACGGCGGGAAGGTTTACAGGCTCATTGTTACTGCGGCAAACAGATGCGGGCCGGCGCCTGCGGCCCCGCGCCTTCTGTTTTGTCAGTTTCTTTGAATAGCCCCCCAAACTGGAACGCATCTCTGATTCTGAGCTCTGTGTTTCTTGTGCTACCAGCGATTCCAAGCTTCTTTGTGTGTTATAACTTATATATACTTAATTCTTATTGTATATTGCTATCTTAACTAAATATGCTAATTAATATATATTAGTTTTATTATTTTTTTTGCGTTTTGAAGGTGCGCCTCGCTCGGGCCCTCCCGTCGTACGACGGTCGCAGATTTTGTGTTTTACTTTTCCTTTTCAGGAAATCGTTTAGTTTTTTCGTTTTAATATTGCGTTATAATTATTGTCGCCGGGCGGGCGCCCTCATTGTTCGCGAATGTGAATTTAGTGATTTATGAGTGTCAAGCTGTTCAGGCAAGAGGACAGTGGAGGATTTTTCCCGCCGTGAGGGCCAGCGAGACAGGTGATGTGACCTACAGGGAAGGGAGCGGACATTTTACGGGAGTTTCGGGATTTGTTGAACATTCCCAACCATCTCCCGCTATATATATATAATGGTGTTTTTAAGTGTAAAAAAGAGGTTTTTAAATGCATAAGTAGCAAAATAGAGATTTTTGATTTATCCGCAGGATTTATCGGCATTATCGCTTTAAGGTATTTGGAGATTATTCGCTTTAATCGTTATAGGACTTAGGCGGCGGAAAATTTATCGCTTATCGTTATCGCTTTATCGCAAAATTTAATTCGCTGCCCACCACTGCTCTTTACTAATCTAACCCGGGCATGTGATACGAACCTAACCTCACTGGGGGGGGGGGGGTCGCCCCTCCAAATCTCCATGCGTTATTTTTTTCATTTCAGACAGCTTTTGTGTGGGTTAGAAATATCCGTAAATAATGAACGAACGTTCAGGTTACTTAAAACTACCGATTGGTTGTGTTTGTATTGTATTGGTCTAAACGGCACTTCTTTAATGTATTTCACTTTCCCCTACAGTAGCCCCTATACAATGGCATTCCATTTCCACGCACTAGTACACTCGGTGGCTCGAATGTTCTTCTTATTTTGCCTCTCCGTAGCATTGATGAGAGGATGCCGTCATTTTTCGTAACACAAGTTTTTCGTACACCATCAATTTCGAATTCATTCGTAGACCTAAAAGTTTTTTCGAGTCCCCTACATGGAACTTATAGTTTGTTTCGTGACACTCAGGTCCAGAGTTTAACTTGAATGACTAAGTTGCGAACGACACACGAGTTAATATGTACGAAAAACTCAAAATCAGTGTACGAAACATGCTAACAAAAACCTGGTATGGAAACACTTTTGTCGAAACTCCCTTGTATTGCTATTCATCACCGTATCCTTCACTTGACTCATTCTCGTCCATCTCATCCTCTCCTATTCTCCTCCTCACTTCCCGCATCTTTCTCTCCCTATCATCTTCCTATACACTTCTAGTATAAGACACAATTCTTTTTTATTATGCACTCTCACTCCATTCCAGTCACCTATAGGCATTCGGCAGCATACCAGTCATTTGCACCCCTTTATTTTATTCCCATTCCCCCTACAGCGTCCTGACCAACCTAAACAACTCAACATGAATAAACAACTAATAAACATACCTTATATGACTTTTATATAAAAAAAAAAAACCTTCATCATGCGACCTACGAACAGTGTGGCGAGTGGTCTTCAGCAACCTTAGGCACTACTGTGGAATCAACGACACAAATATGGCGTATGGATGTTCGCAAATGATTCGTTTTGAATAATACCTCAAACACGTTTTTTACGACGTTCCAAGATCACTCTAAGTGCAAAGGATGATCTTAGAGACGCGTTACGAACCGTTTCGAACATCCGGCCCCAGCTCTGACGTATACGTGACGTCAGAGAAAACAACACGTGGCGGTGTTGCGCGAAAATCTTATTCAGTGCAAAATCCTGTATACCCTCCATTCATCTATCGTATTTTCACTAAATTATTACAGCTTAACTGCTGCCCCGTAAACGTTACAAGGCCCCCCAAAACATCGAGTCACTAAGCTGTCCCATGAGAACACTTACAAGTAAAGGCCTCTTCCATTTGCGAGCTTTCAAGAACTGAGTTCAACGAACCCAAGAGTTTCAGGCTTTCCATTTGCAACACACGAAAACCTGGGTCTGTCGCAAAGCGCGTAGTGACTCAGCAAAACCCCGTGAACTTTCTCTACTCACATTGAGAGGTGGGTAGCTTGGGTAAGTTTTTCAGTTCATAACAAACAATGGTCGGCGCTTGTGTCCTATTTCGCTTATCGTAAGGGTTTTCCGTCATGCAGAGTCGGAGTTGGATGTCTTACGGCATAATAAGAGGCAACATTGCTCTGGAGGCCATGCTTCCCCGCATCTTAAATCTTGATATGAATCCTTCACATAGCCGCTAGCTGAGTTAATTCTCTCGTATCTCTCTCTCTCTCTCGTTATCTCTCGCTCCTCGTTATCTCTCTCCGCTATCTCTCTCTTTTGTTATACTCTCTCTCTCGTTTATCTCTCTCTATTATCCTCTTCGTTATCTCTCTCGTTATCTCTCGTTATGCTCTCTCTCTCGATATCTCTCTCTCGTTATCTCTCTCTCGTATCTCTCTCCTCTCTCTCGTTATTCTCTGCTCTCTCTCTCTCTCCTGTTATCTCTCTCTCTCGTTAATCTCTCTCTCGTTATCTCTCTCTCTCTCTCTCTCCTCTCTCCTCCCTCTCTCTCTCTCTCTCTCTCTCCTCTCTCCTCTCTCTCTCTCTCTCTCTCTCGGTTTATCTCTCTCTCGTTATCTCTCTCATCTCGTTATCTCTCTCTCTTATCTCTCGTCTCTCTCGCGTCTCTCTTCTCTCTCTCTCTCTCCTCCTCTCTCATCTCTCTCCTCTTCGTCTCTCCGCTCTCCAGATCTCTCTCTCGCCTCCTCTCTCTCTCTCCTCTCTCATTCTCTCTCTCTCTCTCTTCTGTCTCTCTCTCTCTCTCTCTCTTCCTTAAATTGCCTGCCGCTGAGTATGTTTGTAAACAAAAATGGGGTTTTTTTGCGTTCCATTTGTGACACGCGAGACGAACACCAACCCTGAACGCCGGAAACCAAACCTGAACTGAAAGAATGTTCATGCAACTTGTGCACAAATTTGAAGAGAGGCTTAATAATAAGTTTATAAATAATACATGATAAAACCATACTCCTGTCTTGTTTTTTGACGTGGATAATTTAAGCTTTTGAGTTAACTATTTATACTTGTAAGCAGTGGAGGCTCGTGATAAATAAATGGGGGGACTGCAAGCTTTATACATCAGTAGGATACAAAATTTTACCTATCTCAGGTATGAGTTTTTTGTAGTTTTAATGTTCAGTATTTCAGGGCATGGTATTAGTCTTGGCGTACCCAGAAAATTTTAAAAGGGGGTGGGCCATAAGAAAAAATTTCAACAAAATATATATATAGATATATATATAATATATTATAATATATATATATATATATATTATATATTATATAGTATTAATATAATATATATATAATAGCTATAATATAATATTTTATTTATTTATAGTATCTCTATTTTTATTATTATTTATTTTTGTCAAAGGGGGAGGCCATGCGGCCATGGCCCCCCCCCCTCGGTACGCCACCGGTAGTAGTAGATGGTGAGAGAAGTGATAGTGGTGGTGGCAGTGTTGCAAAGTAGAGGGGATGGCTGAGGTGGTGAGGTAGAATTACAGATTTACAGTATTACTTTGAAAATAAAGTCAGTATACCGCTTGATTTGCCGCCTGGCCGCCCGCCGTCCCTATTCACACGCGTCTACACGCACTGTGGGACGAGACAAAGCTGGGGAACGAGACTAAGAGCTTGTGCCGGCTGCAGTCTTGGCGTTCACTCACGTGGCGCGGCGGCAGCACAGATCATGAATCGTAACAGCCAATATGAAAGTAACTTAACATTTACGTCTGGTTTTAATGTAATTCCACTTAGTACGTATTGAAACTAACATTATAATGATTTTTCAATTATGATATATTTGTTATTAGCTATGTAAGATCAATTCGCTGTGTCTCTAAAGACACATACACCTGGCGTGAGTGTCTGTGTGGGTGCGGCAGTTCCCAGCCCTATGCCACGAACCTCCACTGCTTGTAAAGTGTTCTCATGGGAAGCTAGTGACTCGAGTTGCCTGGTAACATGGGTATCAGGGCGTCAGTTAACCTGTAAAAACCATGAAATAAGAGCGATGAATGGAGGTTTTCAGGATTTTCGCGCCTTGACAATATTCGCAAAACAGCGGGACAGGCAGAAACTAGTAATATGAATATCGTCGTATGAAATAATGTAATTACAGATACAGGACACAAGTAAACACACAGATGTACATTCAAAAGCATGGACTTACCTTAAGACCACGTATCAGAATATACAAGGTACCGTAGATAACACTATATAGTCGCCAGTCAATTGCCACTGCACCCAATGTCGCCAGGCACAAATATATTACGAATTTTAGCATCCCTACAGACTTTTATGTGCCACTGAAGACATGTAGTGTGATGTACATAATATAAACTACTGTGGATGCGTCTTCAGTGGCACATACAAATCAGTAGTGATGCTAGAATTCGAAATATATTGTGCCTGGCGACATTAGTGCAGTGGCAAGTGACTGGCGACTATAGTGTTATCTACGGTAGAGCAGCTGATAGGTATATATTGTGGAAATGACTAGCATTGCGTTTAATTCAGTATGTTTATGAGAGAAGATGTGGCTGGATATGAGTTGAAGATGACAATTCGTCATTGTGTGCACATTCACCTTTTTTTTTGCATTAAATCAATCAATCAATCGTCATTGTGTGGTTGTTCTGTTTACAGCTATCAGCTGTGATCGCCGAGCGGGATATTTTATATATATTTATATTATATATATATATATATATATATATATATATATTTATGATATATAGTATATATATTATATATATATATATATATTTATATATATATATATAGTTTATATATATAAAATATATATATATATATATATATATATAAAATATATATATATATATAATATATATATATAAATAAATATATATATATATATAAATATATAATATAGATATATATATATATATATAAATATATATATATATATATATATTATATATATAAATATATATATATATAAATATAATATATATATATATAAATATATATGTATATATATATAAATATATATATATATATATATATATATATATATATATATATATAAATATATAATATATATAAATATATATATATATATATATAAATATATATATATATATATATATATATATAATATATATAAAATATCCCGCTCGGCGATCACAGCTGATAGCTGTAAACAGAACAACCACACAATGACGATTGATTGATTGATTTAATGCAAAAAAAAAGGTGAATGTGCACACAATGACGAATTGTCATCTTCAACTCATATCCAGCCACATCTTCTCTCATAAACATACTGAATTAAACGCAATGCTAGTCATTTCCACAATATATACCTATCAGCTGCTCTACCGTAGATAACACTATAGTCGCCAGTCACTTGCCACTGCACTAATGTCGCCAGGCACAATATATTTCGAATTCTAGCATCACTACTGATTTGTATGTGCCACTGAAGACGCATCCACAGTAGTTTATATTATGTACATCACACTACATGTCTTCAGTGGCACATAAAAGTCTGTAGGGATGCTAAAATTCGTAATATATTGTGCCTGGCGACATTGGTGCAGTGGCAATTGACTGGCGACTATATAGTGTTATCTACGGTACCTTGTATATTCTTATACGTGGTCTTAAGGTAAGTCCATGCTTTTGAATGTACATCTGTGTGTTTACTTGTGTCCTGTTATCTGTAATTACATTATTTCTACGACGATATTCACTATTACTAGTTTCGCCTGTCCCGCTGTTTTGCGAAATATTGTCAAGGCGCGAAATCCTGTAAACCTCCATTCATCGCTCTTATTTCACTGGTTTTACAGGTTAACTGCTGCCCTGATACATGTTACAGGCAACATCGAGTCACTAGCTTCCCATGAGAACACTTACAAGCAGTGGCGGTTCGTGGCATAGGGCTGTGGAACTGCAGCACCCCCAGACACTCACTGCCAGGTGTATGGTGTCTTTAGAGACACAGCAGAATTGATACACTAGCTACTAACAAATATATCATAATGAAAAATCATTATATGTTATTTTCAATACGTTATTTATATATATATATATATGTATATATATATATATATATATAGTATATATATATATATTATATATTTATATATATACATATATATTTATAATATATATATATAGATATGATATATTATATATATATATATATATTATATTATATAATAATATATTTATGATATATAATTTATAATATATATATATATATATATATATATATATATAATATAGTATTTATATATATAGAGTATTATATTATATATATAGTAATATATAATATATATATATAATATATATATAATGATATATATTTATATATATATATATATATATAGATATATTTTATATAGTATATTTAATATATATATAATATTATATATATATTATATATATATTATATAGGTATATATTATATATATTTATTATATATATATTATATTTAGTAGTAGATATATATATAGATATTATATATTATATTATATAATTATAGTATATATATATTTATATAGTATATATATTATATGATATATATATATATTTATAATATAATATATATATATATATATATGATTTTTATATATAATATATTTATATATATATATATTATATATATATATTTATAATAGATATAGTTATATAGATTATATATTATATTAGATAATATATTAATATAATATATTATATATATATATATATATATATTTATAATACTATATATATTAATATATATATATTATATATAGATATATATATATATATTTATATATATAGTTATATAATATATATATATTATATTTATATAATAAATTTTTATTTTTTAATATAATATATATAATTTTTTATAATATATTATATATTTATAATATATTATATATATATAATAAAATATATATATTTATAATAAAAAATATAATATAATATAATATATTATAAATTAAAATATATATTAATATATTATATTATTTTAATTTTTATATATATATATAAAATTTTATTATTAAATATATATTATATAATATATATTTAATATAAAATATATATAATAATTATATATATATATAATAATAATATTTTTTATTATATATATAATATATATATTATGATTTATAATTTTATAACAGAAAAACCCCTTATAACTGGCACTGATAATGGGAAAATTTGATTAACTCGGCATGGCAAAGACAAATTTTTTTTTTTTTTTTTTTTTTTTTTTTTTTTTTTACCACACACCAAAACACAAAAACACACACACACACACACCCCATCCCCATAGCACGTAGGCAGGAGCCCCAGGGGTGGAATGATAGGCCTGGAGGTCACTCGAGGGGGAGGTTTGGCCCCTCCCCCGTGGTGGCGCGGGCAGGATTGTTAAGTGACGCCTGGATTAGAGGTCATCCCCCAACGTGCCCCCCCCACATCACAGTCGAAGGTAGAGTAAGGACGGGGGCAGTGGGTTCTTTGGCCACTCGACGGTGCAAAAAGATTTCAAGTGGATTTTGGGTTTCCACCGGGATCGAACTGGGTCTTCGAGAACGCCCCTCGGTGACGCTAACCCCTCGCTACCGCCTCACCTAAAATGAAACTCTGGTTTTCATCGGATTCAGCCCTCACAACTCTTCTGTGAAAATGTAAACAGAAAAATTGGGAAAAAAAAATGTATTGGCATATTTATGTTATAACTGATTCTTCGTTACACTCTGCATATCGTCAGTCGCATAAAGCGTATTTTTGTCCTTTGATCTTTTCTGCAAGTAGGCTCTTCAATTTCATTCCCTTCCTGCTGGGGACACCCCTTTCGTGATGGGGGACATCTTTAAATAAGTACGTATGATGTAATCCCAAAACAAAAACTCGGGGGGAAAAAATAGGGTTTTTTGGCCCCAAAATTTTTTTTAAAAAAAAAAAAAAAAAAAAAAAGGGGGGGGGGGGCCCAAAAAAAGGGTTTTCCCGGTGAAAAACCCCAAAAACGGTGGGGGGTGTCCCCCCCCGGGCTTTCTAATTTTCCCCCGTGTTTTTAAATTGTCGTTTTAAAAAGCCCCCCGGGGCCCCCCCGGGGGAAGAAAAAAAAACCCCCGGGGGGGTTTTTGGGGGGCGAAAAAAAAAAAAAAAAATTTTTTTTTTTTTTTTTTTTTTTTTGGGGGGGGGGGAAAAAAAAAAATTTTTGGATAAAAAACCCCCTTTTTGGAATTTTTTGATTTTAACTCGGCATGGCAAAAAAACCCCCCCCCCCCCCCCTTTTTTTTAAATGGGGTTTTTTTTTTTTTTTTTTTTTTTTTTTTTTTTTTAAAACCAAAAAAACCCCACCACAACCCCCAAACCAAAACCAAAACCCTTGCCAAAACAAATCCGGGGTAATAAACTTTCCCCCCGGGGGGTTTTTGGGGGGTTTGCCGGGTGGCAAAAAAAGGTTTGTAAGTTTCCCACTTGTTAAACCACCAAAGTGTTTTTTAACCCAATAATAATTTTAATTACCCCCGGGGCTTCGGAGGGGAAAAAATTTAAGAACCCCTGGGGAAAAAGGTGTCAAGGTGGTGCAAGGGTCGTCATTTGCTTTTTGGTTTTGTTAAAACCCCCCCTTTTTTTTTTTTTTTTTAAAAAAAAAATTCGGAGGAGGTATTGAATTTAACTCGGGGAAAAATGAATTTTTGCAACTTTTTGGCCAAAAAGGCCGGGCCCTTTTTCCCCCCCTTTTAAATTGGGATTAATAAAGCGAAAAGAAAAAAAGTTAAAAAGGGGGAAGAAAGAAAGTGGGGGAAAGGGAAAGGGGAAAGGGGAGGGTTTAGTTATTTTCAGTTAAAATTAAAAATTTTTTTTTGGTTAAAAAACGGGGGAGGAAAATAATAAAAATTGAAAAATGGGGGGAAAAGGGAAATTAAAGGTGTATATTATTATAAAAAATTTAAAAAAAAAATATATATATTTTAATTGAAAAAATTTTAAAAATTAAATAAATTAAAATTTTAAATTATATAAAATTTTTAATAAAAAAAAATTAAAATTAAAAAATAAATTAAATATAATTATTATTTTTATTATATAAAAGTTTTTTTTTTTTTTTAATAAAATAAGAAAAAAAATATAATAAAAATATTTTAAAAATTTATTAATAAAATTTTAATAAAAAAATATAAATTAGAAAATTTTTTTTAAAAATATTTTTAAATAAATATTATATATATATAAAATTATATATAATAAATATAATATTATATTAATAAATATAAAAAATAATTTAATAAAATGAAGAAAAAAAATAATATATATAATTATAATATATGAATATATATATAATAGAAATAAAATAAAAATATATATAAATTTTAAAAATTTAAATATAATAAAAATAAATAATAAAATATAGAATATCTTTTATAATATAATAATTTTAAGATAATATAATGGGATTATATTTTTAATAATATAAAATATTATAAAAATAGATAATATATATAAAATTGGAAATATAAATTAATTTATAAAAAAAAAAAAATATAAAATTATATATAAAATAATTAATATTTAAATTAATTTTAATATATAATATTTTTATATAATAAATATTTAAAAATAAAAATATAAATAATATATATTATATAATATATAAATTAATGTAAAATATAATATTATAAGATATAATAAAAATAATAAGTTAATAAATCTAAAAATATAAATTAAATAATAAAATTATAATATATATTTATAATTTAGATATATAATTAAAAAAATTATATTAAAATTATAATAATATATTATAGAAATATATAAAAATATAAATTTATAAATTTATATATAATAAAATTTAATATATAAAAATAAATATAATATAAATATATAAAAAAATTTATTATTTTAATATAGATTAATTAATATTAAATATAATAGTAAAATAAGAAAATAAAATAAGATATAAAAAAATATATATAGATAAAAAGAAATTTAAATTATATATAAATTTATATAATTATAATATATATTATATATAAAAATTTATAATATATAATTTTTTATATTATTATTAGATAAAAATAAAAAATTTTATAATTTTAATATATAATATATATATATATAATATATATTATATTAAATAATTTTGATAATTATATATTTATATAATATATTATTTATAAATATAGATATATTATATATAATATAAAAATTAAAATAATAATTTAAAATAAAAATATAAATTAAAATTTTAATATAATATATAGAAATTATTAGTTTTATAATATATATATGTTTATATAAAATTTTGAAAATTTATAAAAAAATTTTAATTAATATAAAATATAAATATATAATAAATATATTAATATTTTATAATTATAAGATAAATTTTAAATATATTTTATATATATATAAAATTTTAAAAATTTATATTTAATAATAATAAAAAATTTTTAAATATAAAAAATTTATATATATATTTTTAAATATATATATATAATTAAAAAATATATAATATATATATATTTTATTATAGATATAAATAGATATAAAATAAAATAAAAATTTTTGAAATATAATATAAATATTATAATAAGAATATTTATATAATTTATATATAATATAAAAAAAGGGGTAATTATATATAATATTTATATAAATATAATATAAAAAAAAAAATAAATTTGATATATATATAATATTTTTAATAAATTAATAAGATATATATATAAAATTTAATAGAAAATAATATAATAATATAATAATATAATTTAAAAATATAGAATTAAAAAATAAATAATATATAAAATTAATAATAATATATATTTTAGAAAATATATATAAATTTTATAAGAAATTTAAAAGTATAAATAAAAGTATATATTATTATAATTTTTTTAAAATATAAATTAATAATTAAAATATATTTATTATATATATATATTTAAAAAATAAAAAAATATTTTATATATACAAAAAATTTGATATATATTAAGAATAAAAAAAAAATATAAAAAAGAATATAAATAAATATATAAATATAAATATTAAAAATAGTATAATAATATAAATTTTATATATATATATAGTATATAAAAAATATAAAAAATTTATATAAATAAAAAATAATAAAAAAGAATAAATTTTGAATATATATAGAATAATATTTATATATATAGAGAAAAATTTTAATTAAAAAAAATTTTTTATATTAAATATATAATAATTTAAAATATATATAATAATAATAATATATTATATAATAATATAATAATAAATATAGAAATTTTTAATAATAATATAATAGTTAAAATTTTATAAATATAAAATATATATAATAAATTTAATATAAGAAAATAATAATTAATAATATAATATAGATTAATATATATATATATATATAATATTATAAAATAAATATATATAATATAATATATTATAATATAATTAAAGAATAATTAATATATTATAATATATATATTATTTTATATATATATATAAAAAAATATATATATATATAAAAATAATATATATTATTTTTTTATAATAATATATATATAAATTTAATATATTATATTATAGATTTAAAAAAAATAAAATAAAATATAAAATTAATATATATCAAAATATATAATATAAAATATATTTAAAAATATATATATATATATTATATATAATATAAAAAAATATATATAAATATTAATATAAATTTTAAATATATAATATAAAATAATATAATATATTATATATAATATAAAAAAATATATAAATATTAATATATATATAATTTTTATATAATATAAAATTATAATTTTTTTAAAAAAAAAATATAATAATAAAAGTGTAATAGATTTAATATAAATATATATATTAATATAATAAAAATAATTTTATAATAATATATAATAAAATATATAAATAATATATATAAATATAATATATAATAAATATATACAAAAATATGTAATATATAATATAATAATAATATATAATTAATATTTTAAAATTAAATATAAATATAAATATATAAAATATATATATATTATATAATATAATAAATATATATATAAAAATATTATATAAATATAATATATTATATATATTTTATATATATATATATAATATTATTATATATATAAAAATATATATAATAAAAATATATATATATATATAAAAATATATATAATAATAATATATATATAATATATATATATATAATATATATATAAATATATATATATATTATTATTTTATATATATATATTATATAATATATATATATATTTAATAATTATATAAATTTTTATATTTATATTTTTATATATATTTTATAAATATATTTTATAAATATTTTTATAATAATTTTTATATTAATTTTATTTATTTTTAAAAATTTTTATTATATATATTATTTTATTATATATATATATTTATATATATATTTTTAATATAATTTATATATATATATATATTTAATATATATATTTTAATACCGATACACGAGCGCCCCTCAAACTGATGGACCAAAAAAAATCGACAGGGGCTACCCCGGGACGCGCGTCCCCTCGTCACCCCTGCGACGCCACCCCCGGGGGTCACCACGCGCGAGTCCCCATGCGGGCCCCTTTTCCTATACCAAGCAGCTCTGAAAGAAACATCAACTTGCCTCAGCACAGCTTGGGGCGCCCCTTGGCCCTACCCGGGGTTTGTCTTTTACGATAAACCCGATGGGAAGGATCGGATCAGGTAGGCCAACTGCCCATATAGCCGAAGTTGGCGCAGACGGACTATGCAGGTAATAAGCCTCAATTTGAGTCCCCGGGAAACGATTTGACACGTAATCATCCAAGCGTACCCGTGATTTGCGAAGACACTTATTACCCAAAAGGGAATTTGTCTCTTCAAGTCACTATTAGTGTCCATGTTCACAACCATAGAGAAAAACAGGGACACAAGCGACTGAAAATCCCGGCTTTTCCTCCCGCACGGTACAGTAAAAGCCCCCCTTTAAATCGGCACGATAGGAGCTCGGCCCCGCGAATTTTTTCAAGTGCCGAGTTTTTTCACTTCCCCCTTGATTGGGTAAAAAAAAAAAAAAAAAAAAAAAAAAAAAAAAAAAATACTGAAAAGAAAAAAATTGGGATTACAAGAACGGGAGCAGCGCAGTTAACCCCGGAGAGGGGAGCCTTGTTGGAACATGTAGAGATGTTAGGGGACTCAGTCGCATTTTTAAAACTGGTATCCTTTAATCACTTTTTAATCACAACTCGTACTGTATTTTTACAGTACTGTACCCGTACAACTTTAAATTTTTTCATCATTGAGACTTAATTAGCAACACTATGCCCCGTCCAAATTAAATACCTTTGAGCGAGTGCAGGGAGGACCAGGGGGGCATGAACCCTTAAACGAGGCGTCACATAAGAATCCTGGCGCCACCCCGGGCGAGGGCCAAAACCTCAAGCCCCGAGTGAGCCCCAGGGCCCACCATCCCACCCTGGAGCTCACTGCCTACACGCGCTTAGGCATAGGGGGGGGAAAAAAAAGAAAAAAAGAAAAAAAAAAAAAAAATAAAAACCGTCTTGCCATGCCGAGTATATCAAATTGAGTTTAAGGCCCAGTTTTAAAGGTTTACTTACCAAAAAAGCCAAATACTCCTGCGAATGATCCATAACACCCTGGGCTATGCCCAAACCCCCGTAAGATTTTTACGTGACCCCCCTATTATGGACTGCGCTACCAAAATAGTAAAACTTTCCAAGATCTTTAAATTTCGCCGCACGCATGAACAGACGTAGTTTCATCAAGTAAGCCCCAAAAACCTAGGGACCTTGCAAGGTTGTAAACCAGGAGACCTCAAAACCCAAAGGCTTTGCCTCCTCGTGCAGCGCCTCGAGAGCCATCACAGGGCCCCCAGGACTCAGAAAAAATTACTTCATCATCGGCAAAAACAAGACAGTGATCTTGGGGTTTCCGAGGGATGTCCACAACACTTTTACTACAACTTTGCCCCAAAACCCAGTCCATCAAAGGGGAAAAAAGGGGTGGGCAAGGACGCCCCCTTCCCATTCCCCTATAACAGGAAAAAAGCTGGAACACCCCCCCACACTTACAGACTCCAGTCCCCGAAAACAGACAGTCATAAAAAAATGTCCTTTCAGGAAAAGCGAAGTCGCAGGGAAGATCCAGAGGACTCAGAGCATGAGTCAACGCCCTTTGAGATAACATAAGCTGCAAGCACCCGTCGAAACTCAGTCGGCTTTCCCCAGGACACGAAGTGTAGGGTACGGGTTTCCGTTTCGACTTACCAGGCGTGAAAACCCAGACGCTGAGGCTTGATGCTCAGAGATGACTGAGGATCCGGTCAAAAAAGATGGGAAGCACTTGCCTGGACGTGGCAGTGTAAACCGTGGTAATTTTGCAGTCCTGACGGTCCCCTTTCCCCTTTTTAGATAGGGACGACCAGCCCCCTTTTTAGTCAGAGGAATGGGACCGATTTCCCCACGGGAGTCAGGACAGCATGCAACCCGCGGATCAGGCCTCACCCCCCGTTTGAGGAGCTGCACTGATATTTCAAAAACCAGCTGCCTTTTTCCCCCCCTCAACTTTGCTACGCCTCTCTGATTTTTAAAGAGAGAGTGCGGTTTTGTCAATGGGGGACGGCTTTCCCCTGCCCGTAAACCCCCCTGGGGTGAAGCTGCCAGTTTGGGGGGTCCACCGTGAACAACTGCCCAAAATACCAGCCCAAAGAGCCATTGCCCCTCCATGTCTGACACGAGGCGCCCCTCTGGTCGAATAGCACTTGCCGGATGAAGACTGGAACGGAGCTTCTCAGGGTTTTGGGAGCGGGTCGGAGGGGCATTAGCGTTTAAAGACCCTCGCATCCCCAGCGAGACATCACTACTTCCTGCTTCCCCCGGAGGGTTCTAGTCCCGGGATGACAGAGCCCTTGCTATCCGGTTCCCAGCCAGCGGCAGGCGACTCTCGATTTCTCCAGCGTTTCTCGAGAAAAAAACCACGCCTTTTACCTCGGGCGGTCCCAAAAACATCCTGGCAGCCTGTAGAGTTTTAGTTTAAAGGTACCACAGTTTTACAGGGGTTCCCAGGGGACGGCACTCAAAACCCATTTGAGACGCCACCGCATACTCATGGGGACATGTCAGGGCCCTTTGTTCTCAAGATGAAACACAGTAGGTTACCCCTGAGATTCTTTGGACTTGAAATGAAGCTTAAGTGTAGCAACAAAAAGTTGTGATCTGTTCCCAAAGAACTCAGCACTCCCGGAAACCCCGCAGTTTGGAGGGTCCCCCAATGAGTACTAACGAGGACGTGGCCCCATTCCTTAGCTACCCTCCGGCAACTATATATGTCCAGCGGTTTTAGCTCTGGTCTGATACCCAAAAACCGCAATCCAACTTGGACCTTTCAAAATTACAGAAACGTTTTAAAGTTTGGACCCAAACCCTGGGGACCGAAATAACCGTAACATCTCTCAGGCCGTAGTAGCATTTAAGTCGCCCCAAAACAAGAGGGTCCCGGGAGGCACTGGTCAATACAGAGCGAGTTTGGGTAGAACATTTCCCCCTCTCAGTTTACCCCCCGGTGGACGTTTACTGAAAAAAAGAGACATAAACAGAGGTTTCATCCTCACCGCATTATACGTCATCAACCCGGGGTAAACCTCAAAAAATGAGGCTGCAGTTTGTGGAGGCTTGCAATGGCAGAGTCCCTGCGCTTCGGTCACGGTTGAGTCCGCCTAGTTTTGTGCGAGTGGCGGGGCTTTTTTAAGCAATAAAGTAGTTTGGGATTGCAAAGTGTTAGAAGGTGAAAATTATTCTTATCTTGCTGGGAGCCTATAGCTACTCCCCCGGGAAAAGGTCCCCTTGTCATGCCGGACCAGTGAGGGAACCCCCACGTTGCTCGCCCGCCCGGCCTCGTCTCAGAGGTCCCCCAACCACCCCGGCCTATGAGCTCGCCGAAAGGGGAGGTAGTCACGACGTCTGAGAGGTAGAACGTCCCCAGCACATAAGAACCCCTCCCGGGGTTTATCCCAGGGTGATTCGCGGCAGGCGCCGCCTCTGCACCACCCAAAGAAAAAAAAGAGGGCCCTACCACTCAATTTTGGGCGGGATTCCCGAGGGGTTTCCCCCACCGTCATAGGGAGACCCCCCCACCCCCCCCGGGGTTGGTTGGAGGGGTTTCATGGTCGGGTTGGAAGACGAAAAGAGATTTTTTTTAGAGATTTTAGGAAAAAAAGGGGCATCTATAAGCCGTAAAATAGCATAACAAGCTAACCACCTGAATACAGGGACAAAACGTAAAACGGGCTACTAGGGGGAGTCTGACTAAGCCAAATAAAGCTTTTGAAAAACTGCATTCATTTTTAACCTTTCCCGGGAAGAATCCTAAAACCCTATTTGCTCTTATTTTTATCCTCAAATAGCCCTCAATACATCGTTTCCTAGGATGGAGGTTTGAGCATACCCGAACTCCCAAATATTTCTCCCTTTCTGATCTTTTCAGTGATACATTGCATATAAGGGCTGTGGTCTGATTAAAAAAAAAAAAAAATTCCATAGAAATTTCTTTTCAAAATCAGGGTGCGTCTTCCAAGATGCAGTGTCTTACAAGTCGTAAAATACAGTAGCCCTTCTTCTACTAGGCCGAGATTTGAACCTACCTTCACTAGAATATTCTCTCACAGGCGAGAACGTTACCAATTGAGCTAATAGGATATATCCACTTATAGCCAAGTGGTTCTGGTGATTTTATGCACCACATAGCCTATAAAATTGCTAAGCAAGCGAGATATCAGTTTGGGTCTAGTGGTACCGTGCCCGCTTGTGGGTGGTGCGACCGACTTCTAAGGTGGGATGGGTTCGAGCCCCACCATGGTCAATATATAAAAATAGAAAATAAGATTTATTCCCTGAATTGCGATTGTTATCCTGTCAGTTCATCAGTGGAATGATTCTTCTGACGGGATTCAAAAGGGTCAATTGTGGGCCCAGGGCAGTGTAACGCTGTGGGTCTTGCACATGCCTATGGATCAGTACATTGGCTCCCTGTTCACAGCATCCATGACCATTCCTGACCTTTGTATACTTTTCATGAGGGTTGCCGCTCCCCATTCGGCATCCCCTTCAGAATAATATCACAACGACCGAAGAGAGAAGAAAGGAAGTAGTTTAGAGAAGAGTGAAGTGATCTAGTGGCTGTTCGCAAGTTACTTCAATCTCCATGGAAAGTTTCTCTCAGCCTCTTATAATCACTGTATATTTCTTACAGCAAAATCTTACTCAAAAGTCTCTCCCATATTCCCTCCCAATAACTAGTAGACTTTGGAGCTCCTCAGCTGACTAACTATAACTACATCATCCACATACAACAATATTTTTTGACAGGGCCTTCTCTCACTCCTGAATTAATTTTTTTCATTCTAACTACTAGTTTTTTAGTGTATAAACTGAACAAGGTTGGGAACTGAATGCATCTTTGTCTAACACCTCCCACACTTCGTCCATTCTGATTCTATATTGTTTATCGTATATTTTGCTAAATTGTCTTCATACAAACTTGCTATCTCTACCACCTTTTCCATAACTGCATGACATTTCTGTTAACCCTGTCATACGCTTTCTCAATGTCTAGGAACTCAAGCTACAGACTCCTTCCATCACTATTTTTGTCCTTTCATTCATTTCATTCACAACAAACACGTATATTGATCTCCTATCTACGTACATATAAACCATTTTGCTTTTCACGCAGCACCCTGGCTCTCTCCATCTATTCACTCAAACTTTCGTTCAACACTGTAGTGAAAGCTTCGTCTCCTAAATTCATTAGGACAATTGACCTCAGGGGTGAATCTATAGAAGATATCGCCTATGGCAAGCACTGAAAATTGCGCCCCTTTCCATAAATCTGAGACACTGTACTTTAGGGGTTTACACACTCTCTGTCTCTCTCTCTCTAATCATTCTTGCAGATTGGCCTTATATACCCACATCATTTACCCTACTCTTCTATAGTGCATAGTATATCCTTCATGCTGCCTCATTCTCACTCGTTTCCTCATAATAACCTAATCATCTCAGGGTTTGATATTTCTTGAGGAAATGAAACAAAACATATAATAAGGTAGAGATTATATGGTTCAACACAAAGTGCCTTTGAATATTCAAGACAATCATAATAATTATTCCCGGGATCAGTAAGTCAGCGAATGACAGGTGTAAAAAAAGAAGAAAAAAAAGTGATTGTGACTCGACATTATCTACTTGGTGCA
The DNA here is from genome assembly GCA_016584305.1 of Chionoecetes opilio. NCBI lineage: Eukaryota > Metazoa > Arthropoda > Malacostraca > Decapoda > Majidae > Chionoecetes > Chionoecetes opilio. Next base: position 235,115 of record JACEEZ010015425.1, on the reverse strand, counting down.
AACATGTGTATTCGTCACAGAAACCTCATAAAATTCATGATAAATGGCTGCAAGAGCTGTACCATCCCAAGTGCCACATGCACCCTTACTTATAAAAATATAAAGTTGAAGAACA
>JACEEZ010015425.1:125000-230000 GCA_016584305.1 Chionoecetes opilio | reverse complement strand
GGCCCACAAGCACTTGTGTATATGTATATATATATATATATATATATATATATATATATATATATATATATATATATATATATATATATATATATATCATAGTAAATAAATGACAAGGTAAGTGTCATGTATTACTTTACTGTGCTTGCGTAATATTCATTCAAAACTTTTATCTGCCAGTATGTAAAAAATTTGGTTTTGTAGCTTTGCAATCCTACTAGTCCGGCATTTTTCAACCAATTTCAGTGAAACAAGCACTGAAATAATGTTCTGATGTTAGAAAATAAAAATAGAGCGTTTTTTTATCATATCTGAAATGATAATTTATTTTTTATTTTTACCCCATTTGTAAGGAGTAATGAAGACAATTTTATTTTATTTATCCAGAAACTAATAACTTTCAGTAAGATTTCTCTCTATATCTTTGATGGCCTAAGCAAAGTTATTATACCATACAAGTTCATGCATACAGTATAGACAGTGCTATTGATGTGCGAATTATAAGCTTTTGAAGAAAAAAAACAATAAATATTTCAATTTTTTTTTATTATTAATATAAATGGATAGAAGATAGATTGAGTTTTTTGGGCTGAATTTCATGTATTATGTCCCTTACTTTTGGTATAAAAATTTTAGGAATAACCCAATAACTGAAAAAACGGGTTCAAAACCGGCCGGTCCCCTTAAGCCTTAAAACTTCCTTCCAAGCTTGCCCATCAGAAATAAGTGACAATGGAAGGACAAGACATGTCTTTTACTCCCTCCCTAGCATGTCCCGTGGTGATACATTATAAAACAATTGTTACAACAGCTGTTATTCCAAAAGTATATACATGTATGTATATATATAGTATATATATAGCCTTGTTAGAAACGTTGCAGAGAAGGATGACCAAAATGATACAAGGGATGCGTAACTTTAGTTATGAGAGGAGATTGAAGTTATTAAAATTACACTCACTCGAGAGACGCAGAGTAAGGGGTGATCTGATAGAAGTTTTTAAGTGGATAAAGGGATTTAATAAAGGAGAGGTAGGAAAAGTTCTTACGGCTTTTAACCAGGGTAGAACAAGAAGTAACGGATTCAAGCTGGAAAAGCGTAGATTTAGAAAGGAAATAGGGAAAAACTGGTTCACAAATAGGGTGGTGAATGAATGGAATGGTCTCAGTAGACAGGTAGTTAGTGCGGAGTCATTAGGGAGCTTTAAAGAGGAGCTGGATAGGTTCATGGATGGGGAAGAAAGGTGGATGTAGGTAGTGTTAGGTGACAGGAACTACCGCGTGTAGGCCTCGCGGCCTCTTGTAGCTTCCTTATTTTCTTATGTTCTTATGTAAGTAACACTTCAATCTCTTATTTTCATCCATTTTCATGGCTTTATGCATGTTTAGAATTATTCCTTGATTCTTTATTTTTATCAAAAAATAAGCCACCCCACATGGTCATACAATTGCTAAGTCGCCCGCCTGTTGGGGGTTAATGTTAATTGTTTTTCTATATGTTTTCAGTTCCTAATCATATGATTATCTCACACAGTTTATGTGGCCATCTTTGATCATTTGAATAATAATCTGTTCCTTCCTCACACTTTACTTCCTTAGTTTTTGGTCACATCTATGGTTTGTTACCTCCTTTTTTTGCCTTTCCTGGACCAAAGACTACTGTATACTGTACTTGCTACTCATTTTGGGCTATTTCCAGTGGAGGCCAGTTTTGCGATTCCTGACATTTTCGTACATCACTCCCATTTCCCTTCCTATGGTTTATCAGTATAAATGATATACTGTTATCTTCGTAAATGTTTGTTCTATAATATTATCAAATAAAAAACTGTAAAATACACTTAAGAAATGCCATTATGCGAGAGTGAAGAAATATGCATGAATTTAATATTCACTTAAACTCTTCGCCATTTAATATTTTGCGAGAATTTTTTTTACATGAAACATATCAATATAAGCGGAATTTTATTAGCTTTCCATTGATATATTTTCTTTTCTGATAAATGATTTAGAACCATGCATAAATTAGCGTTAACTAAATAAATAACCTCATCAATCGGGAAAATTACCCGATTGATGATGTTATATATTTAGTTAACGCTAATTTATGCATGGTTCTAATTAATTTATCAGAAAACAAAATATATCGATGGTACGCTAATAAAATTCCGCTTTTATTGATATGTTGCATGTAAAATGTCTTCACGCAAAATATTAAATGGCGAAGAGTTTAACCCTTTCACGCACGGTGACGCGATCGCGTCAAAACGGGCCCGTCTGCAATCTGAGCTTTTGACGCAAATTGCGTCAAAAAACAGTTAAAAATTCGCCAAAAATAAAGTATTTATCAGAATTGCGTCAACATTTTCTGCGTCAAAGATCCAATCTAGACCTATAAAATAAACTAATTGTCAACTCTCTCGTGTGAGTGGATGTGAAATGATAAGGGTTTGTGTGTCAGTTTCCACTCAGCAGGTAGCCTGTGCGCACGGATTGTCGTCCCTTTAAAATGTGTCCCGAGCTGGCCATACTGGCCATATGAAAATTATAATGGTAGCGTTGGAATCCTCATAAAAATCCGCTTTTATTGGCATATAAACCATAAAAAGTTGACTCAGGAAGTTTCGAGCTACGAAGTGGTGAACGTAAGTATTTCTTATTTCTCTTTATTCAATAATTTTTCGGAGTCGGTAAATTCCGCTATTTATTTGCATTTCTTGTTATTTTTTTCTTTCATAAGGCAGAATAATCTCTTGCAAAACCAATGATATATAATAATGCCAGGAAAAAAGAATACACGTTGGTGAAATTGATAACAAAAAAAAAATTCGCCGCACAGTCTGGCCATTTCGCGGGGCCCCTTAGGGAGCATAAGACGGATGTTACAGTGGACGGAAAAACTTATTAAACTTTTCGTGCGTGAAAGGGTTAAGTGAATATTAAGTTCATGCATATTTCTTCAGAGTCTCATAATGGCATTTCTTTAGTGCATTTTACAGTTTTTTATTTGATAATATTATAGAAGAATCATTTACGAAGATAACTGTGTATTATTTATACTGATAAACTATAGTCTACTGTATTCATGGAACACTTTTTTACTTGCCGATCCGATTGATGATGTTATATTTTTAGTTAACGCTAATTTATGCATGGTGGTAATTTATTTATCAGAAAACGAAATACACACAAACCTCGTTTTCCCGGACTACTAGGGGGGAGCACTGGTCCGGGAACCTCAAAAGTCCGGGAATCGCAACAGTCCAGGAATTATCCTCTAAACAAAACAACAACAACAACAACAACAACAACAACAACAACAACAACAACAAAAAAAAAAAGAAGAAGAAGTAGTCTGATGCCATTACCCACCCCCGGACGTTTATCCTACTCTAGTATTTACTGTCCGGCAACCGCCAATATCAACTACCCCGCCGTGGACTTTTACGTCCCCTGAGCATGCTGCCACCTGGCGGGAGGCAGCAGAAAGTGTTCAATAGTCTCAAGAGACGTTCCTGCACCAAGGGGAGTGGGGGTCAGGGGACTAACGGAGGCGGTGCAGGTGAACTGTGAGTGTCGTGTGCCCAAATGTAAACAATATGACCGCTGAGCATGCTGCCACCTGGCGAGAGGCAACAGAAAGTGTTCAATAGTCTCAAGAGACGTTCCTGCACCAAGGGCAGTGGGGGTCAGGGGACTAACGGAGTCGGTGCAGGTGAACCTTGAGTGTCGTGTGTCCAAATGTAAACAATACGACTGCTGAGTATGTTGCCACCTGGCGGGAGGCAGCAGAAAGTGTTCAACTGTCTCAGAGATGTTCCTGCACCAGGGGCAGTGGGAGTCAGGGGACTGATGGAGGCCGTGCAGGATAACCGTGAGTGTCGTGTGCCCAAATGTAAACAATACGATCGCTGAGCATGCTGCCACCTGGCGGGAGGCGCGGACACTGACCAGGGGTGACAGGAGACGCTGGACCGCCGGACAACTTTGCCAATTTACGAACAGGACCAGGCATTTCAACGTAAAAAAAAAAAAAAAATTGGCCGGGACCCTGACATATCCCCGGACCTCAGATTTTGTCCGGCAAATCCGATATCCAGGAAATCGAGGTTTGTGTATATATCAATGGAAAGCTAATGAAAATCCGCTTCTCTTGATATGTTTCATCTAAAATGTTTTCTCGCAAAATATTAAATGGCGAAGAGTTTAAGTGAATATTAAGTTCATGCATATTTCTTCACTCTCTTATAATGGCATTTCTTTAGTGTATTTTACTGTTTTTTATTTGATAATATTATAGAACAAACATTTACAAAGATAACAGTATATCATTTATACTACTGATAAACCACAGGAAGGGAAATGGGGGTGATGTTCGAAAATGTCAGGAATCGCAAAACTGGCCTCCACTGGTCATGGGCGGGTTGGCGTGGGGCACGAGTAGCAAGTCCAGTATAGAGTAGTCTTTGCCTGGACACTTAAGAGACTCCTTTCCTTCCCTACTTGGACCAGCAGGGCCTCCACTGACCTGAGGAGCCATGATCTTTTATGGGCTGGCCACAGAATGGCAAAAGATACAAAGTAAATTAGAAATATGAATATAGATAAATAAGTAAATGAATAAAAAAAAAGGACCAGACAATCTTGAAGAGCACGCACGCGAGAGCTGGACGTATCTGAAGATGCCATCAACACTGCCGCCAACAAATGCCTTCCATGATGTGCCGGTGTACACCCGGGGGATGCATGTGGTAAATCGTGGGATGAAAATTTGGGTTATCACTGGATGGTATTGTGAGGTGCATAAATGTGGGATTGAGATGTATGAGATGTGTGATTCTAATGTATATCTTTTTTGGCTTGTTTTGGCTGACCAAGGCTGCCTGGCCAAGACTTTCCGTGAGTACTGTACTTCTCCAAAACATGGATCATCCTGTATTATGCCTTATAAGATGTAGACATAATCTTTTCTTAAATAGTGTAATAACAAGAAAAATCAAATAACTTAATTTAAATGGCAACAAAACTTTCACTCAATATAGGAAACTTATTTGATACAATATTCAGCATTCTGAAACAATAACTGGTTGATATGGTACGAAAATCTCCAACTTACTTACGTGGCTGAGTCCTTATTCAAATACATGGAATGCATGCATAAGTGCAAGAAGATATTATGAATATGACACCAAAATAACATTCATTGTTTACTACATGCAAGGGAAGCCAACTAGAATGGTACAATAATTTTTCAACACTAGCAATGGTGCACTTAAACAGGCCAGAAAAATTTGCTATTCAATAGGTGACATATAATACTATATTCGATTAAAGTAAAGCCTTGCTACAACTGACTTAATCCAGGAAACCTCAATAACATTGCTAAAATTCAATGGAAAAAATGAATATCTGAACTCTTACTGCATACAAAAAACAAGTAATGTAAATTCATATTTAAACCCAGTGGAGCAGTGAGATATTTACTGCTACCTAGATAGCAAACAACTATGCATATCCTGTCCATCAATAATAAAGGTAGCACATACACTATCATTCTTAAACCTTTACTCTATCTACTCAGTTGCTGCAGTAAAGCTTTACACTGAGTGATAATAACATCTCTAATGTAATTCTTATCTTCATACATCGCCATGGGAAGATTATTGCTAAAATCATTAATCAGTATTCAATATATCTGATAACATTGGATCAGTATTCAATATATCTGATAACATTGGATCTGTATTCAATATATCTGATAACATTGGATCAGTATTCAATATATCTGATAACATTGGATCTGTATTCAATATATCTGATAACATTGGAGTAAAGCATTATATCATTTTCTATCACAATACCTAAGTTTACTACCTCTACATATTGTGTTGTATTGTCTGGAATATTCGGTTCTTGTCAGTTTCCTCATACAAGTTGGGAACCAAACAAGTGGCAATCGTGGATTTTAGGCATTGTTGCAATATTGCTTTTGATGGATTAATATAGTCTGTATTGTATATGATAGCCTGATGCGACACCTTGAAAGCACTTCACGTATCTTTAAGGCCATAGAGTAATGGAGCTGTGTATGTCCCAAGTTCTAGAGATATATAGAAGCCTGAGTTGGGTTTTGGATGTATGGAAAGAACCAAACCTCACATTCATATCTAACCAACCTTATTATGTCTTATATGGTAATACATAATGCTTAATCGTTGCCTGCACTTAACTTAACTGTCATTATACAAAAGTATAAAAATCAAAAGTATTAAAGTAAGTGGAAAGTGGCATTAGCTGTTGCAATAGGCATCAAAATCTTACTTTCTCCAATTATCTTCATAGGACATTTGCACCTTTGGTATTATCTGTCACGGATTTAAGCCCACAAGAACAACAATGTAAATAAAACATTTAAAAAAAAGTTATACATATCTAAATTCTTTTTTCCTATTCCTTAAGCCTGTTCACTATCTTTCATGGTGTGTTTGAAATAAGTCAATATTATGTGCATATTTACAGTAATTTGGAGTCCCATCCAAAGATCTGAGAAATCCAAAGGTATTGGGATTAATAGACATTTACCAACTGTATCCATATATCATTTTGATCTACATAAATGGATATAGTATTTACACGAATTGTTGGCACAGATATGATCCAAACCATTAACTGATCACTTTTCTTCTAGAAATCAGCATCATTAATTAAAGTTTTTGTCTTCAAAATTAACAATGGTAAAACTGAATTACCTTTACATAATATCATACCATAACGATATCATAGTTTTTCCACATACATGTTGGTTAACTTTTTCCACAGCTCACCATTAATAATTTTTGATGGACATTGGTTAAGACTTATGTCTCAGTTTCTGATCAGGAATTCCTGTCATATAATGACTGCATGTGTATATGCCTGTGATGGATGAAAACATTTGTGTTTAAACATTGATACTGCATAAATTTTGTTTTGTTAGCAAATGAACAAAAATCTAAAAGCAACCTCTAAAAGTAATCTCTATTGAAAAGCAAAACGCCCGAGATAACTTCTAATTGCAAAAAATATTTTACAGAAGCTATAATATCTCATGGTATAAAGATTTCACATTACCAGTTGTGTGTCCAGCCCAAGCTTATAGAAGGCGGGAGGTAGGTGTCTGAAAGTAATGGTCTATTTGAAAACCATGTTCAACTGTAACCATTAAAACTTTTCTGTACATCATCAGAAAAAGCTAGTAACTAGGGATACCCTTCCTACTGGTGGTATCCAGGCTCGTCCCCACCTTCAAGCAGTTTGCATTTTTCAGTTTTCAGTTTTCCATTATTACAATTTGTAAGATATAACTAACAAGCAACCATCTGCTGTTTTTATTTAAAGCATATCTTATCCTGACTAACTGGGACCCTGCTCCCAGGATTAACTGCTTTGGACTAGCCACCCATTAGAGGCTTCTATATTTTTTATTGGGGAGATCTTACAGCTACCGTAGATAACAGTCAATTCGCCAGTTCAAAGTTTCTTTGTTATTTACAGACGTCTGGTGGCGTTAATACTTACATTTCTACATCCATGATTTCAGGAAAGTTAGAAGAGGCTATCTGGAAAGTCTGTGTCATTTTGTGTCTTCATCTGTGTCATATTAGGGCTATAAATGAACAAATGACAAAAATAAAACCGAGTGGCGACCTTGCTATACCTACTACAGTAAAGTCGCCAGCTAGTATTTTAACCCAACAGTTGAGTCGCCACTCTGGGGAATTCAGGGAAATTAGAGGTAAAGTAAAACAAGTCTCTTTACAGTAAAAGCCTTATAACTCGGCACGATAGAGGCTCTGGCCCTTGCCGAGTTATTCAATGTGCCGAGTTATGCAATGTCCTCTGATATGGGTTATAAAAAAAAAATAAAAAAAAATCTAACTCAGCACAAATAGCACGCATGGACGCACCTGCATCCATCCTTGCCAGCACTTTCACCTTTTCCTGCAGGCTCAAGCTCTTCAATTTCATTCCCTTCCTGCTGGAGACACCCTTGCGTGATGGAGCTGACATCTTGATATACAGTACTGTATGATGTAATCCCAAAACACTTAAAATAGGTGGCAAAGTAAAGCAAAGGTCGGGTACCAGCGCGTAGGTCAGAGTTGTGTTTTTTTCGTCCAAGCACCGTCTTGGATTACGAATCCCAATCCAATAACACTTGCTGAAATGTGAGTTATACTACTTTGTGATATTGTTTGCAATGTTTTGCATTGATTATTATTTCGGCTCCTACCAAGCTTGTTGTGTTTTTGAAGCAGAAACCAATCCTTTTTCAATTCCAATAAAAAACGGAATTCATATCCAAGACGGTACTTGGACGACATAAACACGGCTCAGCAGTCAGCAGCTGATAGCCTACACGCTGGTACCCGACCTTTGCTTTACTTTGCCACCTATTTTACGTGTTTTGGGATTACATCATACAGTACTGTATTTCAAGATGTCAGCTCCATCACGCAAGGGTGTCTCCAGCAGGAAGGGAATTAAATTGAAGAGCCTGAGCCTGCAGGAAAGGGTCAAAAGGACAAAAACACGACTTTATGCGACTGAGGATATGCCGAGTGTAAGCAAAGAGATGCAGTTATAACATCAATATGCCGAGATACATTATTTTTTGCCGACTTTCTGTTTACATGTTCACACAAGAGGTTGTGAGGGCATGATATGCCGAGTTAAAACCAAGAGATGCAGTTTAGGGGAGGCGGTAGCAGAGTAGTTAGCGTCACCAAGTGGCGTTCTCGAAGACCCGAGTTCGATCCCGAGTGAGACCCATAAATCCACTTGAAATCTTTCTGCACCGTCGAGTGGCCTAAGAACACCCACATGCCCTGTCCATTAACTCTACCTTCGACTGCGAGTATATGGGAGGACACAGGGGGGCGACATGAGCCTCTAATTACATTCGTCACTATAACAATCCTGCCTGAGCCACCACGGGCAACGGCCAACCATCACAGCTGTCGAGTGAGCCTCCAGGGCCTACCATCCCACCCCTGGAGCTCACTGCCTACACGCGCTATAGGCATAGATCTTAAAAAAAAAAAAAAAAATAATAATAAAAAAAAAAAAAAAAAAAAAAAATTGTCTTTGCCTTGCCGAGTTATACAGTGCCGATTTATAAGGCTTTTACTGTATATATTAGCTGCGGAAGATGCTTGGATATAAAAAAATTCCTCTGCCAACGTGAAAACAAATTCTATTCAAGTTTGAAAGATCTGGAAAGTCTTGTGTTCTGCCGCCCGAAAGGTGATGAGCTACTGTCTGTCGTCGCGCCAAGAAAAACTTGAGAAGCAAAATGTGCAACAGTTATACTTGCAGATACAAAGCATAAAACAACGCTGAAACAGGGTAGATTATACAGTCATGACTATAAACTACTGTGTAACATCTTCAGTGGCACATAAAAATCAGTAGTGATGCTATAATTCGTAATATTTGACGCCTGGCGACATGACTGCAGGTGGCGGCTTGACTGTTATCTACGGTAAATACAATAGAAAAGTGAGGGTGAATGAGATGATTAGGGCTGTATATATACAGTGGTGTACCAAGTTTCGCACCTAGTTGGGACCATTGTAATCGGCGCGTGACTGGAATCCGCGAAACCTTGTGCATTGAACCTAGGGGAAATAGGTAATCGGGACCCAGATCGGAATAATTTTGGTATTGGGCTCTCCACTGTAAAACGTCTGATATCTCAGGTCTGCCGCTTCACCTGGGATACCTCGCTAGGCGACGCCCTCCGTGCCACCACCATGGGTCATTACCGCTCAGACTCCTTCTCACACCCATGGAAAAGACAAACACCCCGCATCTTAGATGTCACCCTCACCCGCCTGTATTTCCCTAGTTGTGTTTTACAGGGCCTGAGCTACACTCGTGTGGTCCCGTCTCCGTATCTACATTTATCCAGTCTTTCTTTCAATTTGTGCTCATTATGTGCCGATATCACCTCCTTGTTTAGTCCATTCCAAACTTCTACATTTCTATGAGGGAAGCTGTACTTCTTTATGTTGTTCAGGCATCTCTCTTTTCCTAGTTTTTTTGTATGTCCTCTTGTGTATCGACCTTTTCTTTGTTTCCAAGTCAGTTATCTCTCATTGTCTGTTTCTTCCATCTTAGTTATCAGCTTAAAAATTGTTATTACGTCTCCTCTTTCTCTTCTCTGCTCGAGTGTTGCTAACTTTATTTCCTTCAACCTTTCCTCATAAGAGTTCTTCTAGCTCTGGTACCATCTTTGTTGCTATTCTTTGTATCCTCTCCAACTTTTTCACATGCTTCTTTTTATATGGGGACCATACAATGGCAGCATATTTCATTAGGGGTCGGATCATTGTTGTAATTATCTTTCTCATCGTATTTTTTTCCATGTAATGAAATGCCACTCTAATATTCTTTAACATCCTGTATGTCAACATCCTCCAAATATTTTATTTATATGTTTTTCTGGTTGTTGGTTATTCTGCATTATCACTCCCAGGTCCTTTCCATCCTGAACCTTTGTAATTACTTCATTTCACAATCTTTATAGCTTTATATTTCTCTTAACCCTTTCATGTACCAATGACGTCTTTGAGCGTCATCCAAAAATAATATTTTAAAATATTTATTAAAAATCTTAAAAAGCGCGCGGTTGACTTGACCGTTGGAGCGAATTACAATATATTATATTAAAATATATTTTGTATAATATAATATTGTATATTATATTATACAATATATTTATTAAAAAAAAAAACTTTACGCTATCTTTCACTTCGTTGTATGGCTTTATTTTAGAGCGAATTACAATATATTATACTTCATTGGAAAGGAAATTTATTCAGCTAGTCATGGAATGTAGAAAATCTTCTATGATGATAAGTTTGATTTTTGGCATATTATTTTTTGCCTCAAGGTGTTATTATTTTTTTTTTTCACTTCTAACTCGAGATTTGTAAGTTATTTTCATGCTAGCGTATTTTTTGAACATTTTATGATATAGGAAATGATCTTAGCTTAAAAACGATACATAATTGAACTCGATACCTTTGATAGTTTAGTTTCTAGACGCGGTGGAAGTACAACTTTTTTCCCGCGCGTGACATTTCGGGTGACAATGGGTTTACACGGGACAACAAAAAGTGAATGACAATGGTGACGTGAAAGGGTTAATAGTTTTGCATCATCCGCAAATAGCTAATATAACTTTTTATTTCATCAGTCATGTCATGTCATTGATGTAAATCGTGAACATTCTTGGTGCCAACACTGATCCTTGTGGTACCCCACTTTATTCAAAAAGGTACCTTTCTCCATTCAGATTTTCATCCTTTACTACTGTTCTCATTTCTCTTCCTCTCAGATAACTTTCCATCCAGGTTTTGATCACCCCTGTGATTCCTCCTGTATTTTCCAATTTCCAAAGTAGCCTCTCATGTGGAACTTTGTCAAATGCCTTTTTAAGATCTAGATATACACAATCTGCCCATCCATCTCTTTCTTGTGTTGTATCAATTACTCTTGAGTAAAAGCTTATTAAGTTGGTCACACATGATCTCTTTTTCCTAAAACCATACTGCCGGTCTGTTATTATACCTTTTTTCCAAATATTCCGTCCATTGCTTCTTTATTATTTTCTCACATATCTTGCATACTGTGCTAGTCAATGACACTGGTCTATAATTTAGTGGTTCATCCTTCTTCCCATTTTTATATATTGGCACTATATCTGCTCTCTTCCACTCCTTTACCACTTTTCCCATTGTTTATGAGCACTTTATTATATCATATACTGGTTCAACCAAGTGCTTTCTGCACTCTTTTAAAACATAACCCGACAGTCTAGGGTATGCCGTAGGTCCAATGAAAAGTGAAATATAGATTATTTCGAATTTGGCAGGGTGTTTTCTTATGTAAAATTGAATTTTAAGGGTGGTTTGTCCTCTTCAACTTTTTGGTTTGAGCACTTCTTGCTATGCAAAAATGGACTTTTATATTTATATGCAAAACATAGCTTAGCCCCGCTAAAGTAACGGCTTCATTTGCACCTATCATCAATTCTTGATCGTCTTTTTCAGGATGGCTTCTCCTTGTAAACCAAGTGGGTCGAAGCCCGCAACTAGACAGAGCTCTGGATCCAAGTTGGCCGCCTTTGTTGGCGGTGGCCGAGAGTTTGCTGAGAGTGAGGTGCCTACGTATCGCGGCATGATGAAGAGGGGAATCCTTCTCCAAGAACTCAGCGGCATCCGGGAGGGTGTTGACAAGCGGGGGTACCCAGTGAGAGACATTGCGAAGGATCTGACCCCATGGTGCTTGCCCAGTGGATGAAATCAAACGCCCAGTTTGCACCTCCAGTGGTTGTTATTGACCGGTCCGTGACCAGAAGGATAGATCATTTTTGGAAGAAGGTTAGTGAAGTGGTGAGAGACAGAGCAACTAAAGCAGTAAAGGAATTCGTGGAGAAGAATATGGACAGGCTGTTTGACATAACGGCCTGCCCTCACACGATCTTCCTCTGCAAGGACCAGGAATCCCACTGCTCCAACCCCCAGCTGTGCCACGCGAGAGCACACGTGCAGTGTGACTGCCCCCTGGCCAGCAAAGTCCCTACTTTAGACCTGGAGTGGCTGTACTACCAGAGGATCAAAGTTGGGGAGGAGAGTGCAATGATGATGACAGGGGTAGACAAAAATGAGATGCATAGACAAGTGAAAGCAGCAAAGAGAAAGCAGTTGGAAGAGGAGGCTAAGCTGAAGAAGCAGAAGCAGAAAGATGAAAAGGTCAGATGTCTTGAGCTGCAGGAGCAGATGTTCCTGGGCCAGGCTGAAGATCACCAGGATTCTGAGGATGGGACGGAGGAGTCGTTCACCCTGCCACTCAGAGGAAAGAGGCAGGAGCAACAGGAGGCTGCCATACTGGTAGACCGACTGCTCAGGGAGAGGCTGGGGTCCCTGGCACCCCTTGTGATGCAGTACTTGGACAGGCCAGCTGCAAGAAGAAACACAATGCCAGTCCGGAACCTGGCGCTGGCAAGCATCCGGTTCGACGTTCCGCCCACTGCTACTGCTGCCTTGGCTTCTGGATTCCTCCAGGACCTTATCGCTGACGGCCACCTCTCTCCAGACATGTTGTACCTGGTCTGCGATCCTAACAAGCTGAGGAGGGCCAGGCAGGATGCCATGGTCGGCCAGGATGCAGGAAGGCAGGATGCCATATCGGCCAGGGACCTTGACCAGGGGAAGCACCAGGGTACCAAAATAGTTGGATTGGGTTACGATGGGAGGAAGGACAAGACCAGGGCGATGGTGCCCGACAGCTATGGGAAACTGCACCCAAGGTTGATCAGGGAGGAGCATGTGTCAGTGACAGAGGAGCCATCTGGAAGGTACCTTTGGCACTTTGTACCAGAGGACCCGGTGCCACCTGAGAAGCCTTCGTTCAAGGTGGCTCAGGCTCTCTATGATCTGCTGGTGACATACAACTCCACCGACTCACTTATCGTACTGCAAGGTGACTCAACTAGGGCCAACACGGGGTGGAAGGGTGGTACTCACGCCCATTTGGAGAAGATGCTGGGACGCAAGCTCTTCTGGAGTATATGCGTGTTGCACACAAACGAGTTGCCCCTGCACCACCTTATCACCAGCATCGACGGGCCTACCTCATCTGACACTGGCTTCACGGGTCCAGTGTGCAGTCTGCTGTCCAGCGTGAATGAGATGCAGTACAACGCAGAGTTCAGAGGAGTGCCAGGCGGTGAAGATCTCACGGAGATACCGGAGTATATCCTGGTCAACATGTCCACTGACCAGCAGGTCTCCTACCAGCTGGTCCAGGCTGTGAAGCGGGGCCTCGTTCTCCCGTCCGAGCTGCAGGAGTTCAAGTGTGGCAAGGTGTCCCACTCCAGATGGCTCACCACAGCCCAGTCGCTCGTGTACATGTGGACCAGAAAGCATGGACTGACTGGCAAAGAACTGAACACCCTGGAAATCCTAGTCAAGTACTGCCTGTAGGTGTACTTCAAACTCTACTACGACATCAAGGTTCACCACAGACTAGAGGACGGCCCCAAGCACATCCTCACGCAGCTCAGAGTGATGAGGTCGCAGCCCAAGAAGGTCCAAACAGCTGTAACCTTCTACGTGCGGACAGGAGCATGGTTCACACACTCAGAATGTGTCCTCCTCTCGCTGATGGCGAGTCAGAGTGAGGACGACCGCAGGTTCGCCGTGACCCAGATTTTGAAGCTGAGGGCTGGCGAGGAGTATGGGGACACCAGTTGTAAGACCTCGCAAACACACCCAAGCTGAACTTGTCAGCCACCAGCTTGCAGACACTGATCAGCTGGCAGCCTGGCCAGGTGCACGAGGCGGCATTCACCTGTTCACTGTCCGGGGATCAAATCCAGGAGATCCTGGTCAAGCCGTACGAGGTTCCGGAGTTCTCTATCCACACTCTGAGCACCGAAAGAGTCGTGAAGCAGGTGACAGAGGCTGCGGCAGCAGTGGTGGGGCAGCAGGCCAGAGACGGGTTCATCTGGACTCGGGCCCACCACCAGGAGACCATGCCCTGCTTCAGGTCTAAGAAGGACATGATGGACATGTTCTAGGCCAACGTATAGGCTGTGACACTGTGATGTAGTGCCTGATGAACCAACTGATCAGAAAGAGCTTACCACGCTAGTCATTTGGAACTCATATTGGTGCATGATGCAATAAACAGGACCAACCGGACACTGCGTACTCATTTAAGCATTATTCGATAAGGGTGCAATATAAAAGTGCGATTTTGCATAGTAAGAATTGCTCAAATGCAAAAATGGAAACAGATAAAATCGTCTTAGAATTCCATTTTACATAGGAAATTGGCATGCCAAAGTTGAGAAAAAGAATTTTTGTTATACGGCGTACCCTACGCCGACACTCTGTCTGGTCCTATTGCTTTCCTCTCCTTCAATTCCTTCAACAAATCACAAACTTCTTCCTTCTCTATTTTTATTTTCTACTCCTTTCTAACTTTTTTCATTCCTTGCAGTTAGTTGAATTTTGATTCTTTTGTGAATACTTGCTGAAAGTTTTTATTTAAAATTTAACTCATTATCTTTGGATGTTCATATATCATATTTCCTTGTTTCAGTCTCTCCACTTTGTCCTTATGCTTGATTCTTCCATTGATAAATCTGTAGAACAGTTTGGGTTCTTCCTTACACTTTTCAACTATAACCTTCTCATAACTCTTCTACTTCCTCTCCCTTATGCACACATATTCATTTCTTGCTAATTTATAGTTTTCTTTATTTCTTTGTGTCCGATTTTTCTTAACTTTTTGTAAAGATGATAGAAGGGAGGCAGAAAATGGTGTTGAAATTTTCGCTGGGACTAAGTATTGTGGATAAATGGAATAGTGAAACAAAGAGCATGTCAAAGTTTTCTTTGAAGAAGTGTAAGCGGTGAGAGGGTGGTAGGCAGAGTGGGATGGGAAACAGAGTAGGCCTTTGTACCACCTTGATCCCTCAATCCTCGCCTTATAGTGTTACCTTAATATCGTGGGAAATTTTCGTTATTGGGCAACCACCGATTTCGAGGCCGAAGCTTAGTTTTCCTGAATTATTTTGATGTGTTTTGAATTAATCTGGCACTCGTCTTTGTCAGAAATCAAAATTTGTTTACAGGGGATGGGGTGCCCACCCCACAAACCTTGCTCTGCTAAACACTGCCATAGTAATAGTATTTTTTTTTCTATTCTTCATATCATCTGTTGGTAAACCAAACCCAGTGGAGAGCGACAGCGGGAAGGGGATGATCATCCCCTGGTGAGGTAAAATAAATAAAAATAATAAATAATGTAAATACAGTACGTACAGTCGTACATCATACAGTACTGTATTTCAAGATGTCAGCTCCATCACGCAAGGGTATCTCCAGCAGGAAGGAATGAAATTGAAGAGCCTGAGCCTGCAGGAAGAGGTCAAAACGACAAATACACGACTTTATGTGACTGAGGATATGCCGAGCAAAGAGATGCAGTTATAACAGCAAAATGCCGAGATACATTATTTTTTGCCGACTTTCTGTTTACATATTCACACAAGAGGTTGTGAGGGCATGATATGCCGAGTGAAAACCAAGAGATGCAGTTTAGGGGAGGCGGTAGCAGAGTGGTTAGCATCACCGGGTGGCGTTCTCGAAGACACGAGTTCGATCCCGAGTGAGACCCATAAATCCACTTAAAATATTTCTGCACCGTCGAGTGGCCTAAGAACACCCACATGCCCTGTCCATTAACTCTACCTTTGACTGTGAGTGCAACGGTGGACACAGGGGGCGGCATGAGCCTCTAATCAGACGTCACTATAAAAATCCTGCCTGCCCACCACGGGCCAGGGTCCAACCATCACAGCCCTCAAGTGAGCCTCCAGGGCCTACCATCTGAGCCCTGGAGGCCACTGCTTACAGGCGCTATAGGCCTAGATGTAAAAAAAAAAAAAAAAAAAAAAAAAAAAAAAAAAAAAAAAACTTTTGTCTTTGCCTTGCCGAGTTATATCAAATTCCGAGTTATACAATGCCGAGTTATAAGGGTTTTACTGTAATTTCTATAGTGATGCCTGTGATTAGAGGCTCATGCCACCCCCTGTGTCCCCTGATGCCCTCGCAATCGAAGGTAGAGTTAATGGGCAGTGTGTGGGTGTTCTTAGGCCACTCGACGGTGCAGAGAAAGATTTTAAATGGATTTTACAGCCCTCATCAAGAATAATTAAATAAGATAATTTTATGAACAACCACTCGTATATGAACAATCTCCGAGGTCCACAAAAGAAATAAGGAAATTAAAATTCTGGCGGTATGTAGTACTTTTTTCCTTAACCAAAACGCCTCCATTGTGTAGACAGTTTCCGTTTCCTTTGTGATCTACACATTCTACACTCTGAAGTATCAAAGCCATGAGCTGCTGAGTTTCTCTCAACTTCATCCCACAAAGCATCGGCAGTGGTCGCTGCCGTACAAGGCCACGAATGATCGGTCACTGACTGTGTTGTTATGTCGGTCCAGAGAACGCGTATAAAACACGTACAAGAGGGAGACACGTACCAACACAAGGCATTATAGAAAATTTGTAAGGGTAACTGGTGTAATTTAGTTATGTTCGTTGGTGTTAAAAGTGATCAATAGAAAGTATATGCATTTAACTCAGATTCAGAGGCATGTTTCTTTCTTTCAAGCTGAGGAAAAATATTTATTGTATTTGAGGTCGAGGGTAAGTCATCAGTAGAAATTATTCATAATGCTTCATGCATGCTCCCTCAGTCCTACCTAGTGGAACACGGTTCCCACACCACACGGCAGCCGTGGCCAGTGGGTGGGCACCTAGGGGGGCATCGGCTTCTCGTGTGGGGGCACGTGCCCACCCATGGCCCCCCGTAGCTACGCCACTGTGGAGGAGACAGGAGAGAAGAGAGGAAGGGATTGTGACAGTGTTATTGCCGTATAACACTGTCACACAACCATCAGCTGATGCCCTCACTCACTCAGACCAAAACAAATGAAAATGTTTTAGTACCCCAGGTGAAATAGACAAGGGAAGAAGAGTTGACAAATCTGTTAACAAAGGAGACGAAGTTTGAAGAGAACCTAAGAAGCGATACTAAGTGTCAAAGGTCACAAGAAGAAGACGAATCGAGAGAGACAGAGATGGAAGTTTTTAACAAGATAAACCCTTCACCTGCCTTGTCATACATAAAAGCACACTAACATAGACATAAAACGTGTACAGAGCTAGATCACTCAATGCCTTGCTCTTACTAACTAATCACTACACTAATGCTTTCCTCCCTTCTCTACGGTACCTCCAATGCCTTCCTCTCTTCTCTCCTGTCTCCTCCAGTACCTCCAGCAACCACAGTACCACACACGTCCTTGTTAATCACTTACAAAGGAGTATTTTGTGGTAAATAAGTAAGGATCGGCGGGGGTGTGAGGTCAGGTGCTACTTATTTTGAGGTGTTACTTATGTTATGAAACACCGGTTCAAAGGCCTGGCCTATGAAGAATAGGCCACCTGTAATATCAAGATCAAGATCAAGTATCGTTCGTAGGACAGAATACGGTGGTGGGTGGAAGTGGGACTAAACGCCGGACTAAAGGCTTCACCGACAGCCTCCGCTAGGTGGCTTCCAACTCAAACTCAAGCTCAATCTCAAGCTCCTCTCCTCCTCCTCTCCTCTACGTAGTGTTGGCCGAAGCCACCACCCCAGGAGGCGGGTCACAAATCCTTGGCTAATATCCGGTACCCATTCACTGCTAGGTGGACAGGGGCTTGGGGCATTTTTAGGATATTTTTTTGGAGGAAAAAGTGAGTCTTATAAGCTATAAAATACGGTAGGTACACCTCACACCGGACTAAATAAGCATTTTTACAGTGTTTTCAATATCCGAGATTCGTGATCCGCGAGTTTCGCGCTATGCCTTGGGAAGAAAGCAAGCGCGAAACTCGGAAGGGTACTGTAACTGTTGATATTATTAGTAACAGTTACAAATTTGTGCTCAGTGGACTACTGCTCAACACAGATCACTCCAGACCCCCTTAGTAATACACCACCGGCTGTTCTGCATTCTCTGCCCGACCTCTCATTCGCTAATATGGCCGCATTATATGCAGGGTTAATTTCAAATTCCTTTTTTTGGGGGAAAAAACTACTTCTAAATTCTAAGGCTCCGGCAAATACAGTAAGTTCGTCGAGCTCTGGTACCATTTTTGTTGCCATTCTCTGTATTCTTTCCAACTTTTTCACGTGCCTCTTTTCATATGGGGACCATACAATGGCAGCATATTCCATTAGGGGTCGGATCATTGTAGTAATTATCTTCCTCATAATATTTTTGTCCATGTAATGAAATGCCACTCTAATATTCTTCAACATCCTGTATGTATCTCCAAATATTTTTTTCATCTATATCTATTTCTGGTTGTAGGTTTTCTTGTATTATCACTCGCAGGTCCTTTTCTTCATGAACCTTTGTAATTACTTCATTTTCCATTTTATATTGCCATTTATATCTCTTTTCACTTTTTCCAATTTCCATCTCATTACACTTATTCACATTAAATTCCATTTCTCATTTTCTGCTCTATTTGTAGATCTTGTTCAGGTCATTTTGTAGTGTTTTACAATCTTTATAGCTTTTTATTTCTCTTAATAGTTTTGCATCATCACCCGTTGAATGTTTCATTAGCATCAAGACTAGATTTAGTATTTACAAAGGGATTGGATCTGATAAGGGATATAAGCTACAGTTGCCCGTTTGAAAAAAAGGTGACCATGTACTAGAAATGGAGATGAAAAGATATTAATCACATAAAGTAAAAAGAAAAAACAATGCAAGGCAAACTTCAGGGACTTGGAAGAATTCTTTAAGGAATTTGACAGGAGGGAAATGAGGGGACTGACAGGTGTCCAATAGAAATACAGCTTTTCTTGCAAGGATATGAGAAAGGAATTGAAAAACATGTTCCAATATATGCATTGAAGAAAAATAGAGTATTCAGTATAAAGTACAGGTTCACAATCTTTTATCCGAAATTCTGAAAACCGAAAAGCTCCGAAAACCGAACATTTTTGCCAGACTATCTGTCGTCTGCATACCAAAGCTCGCGTTTGGCACCAAACTTGACCCGAAACGGCCAACGGTCATTTTTCCATATGTTATCAGGGGCAGGACAACAACAGGTAGTGGGGCAAGGGACAGCGGGCCAGGTGTAAACAACAGGTATTGGGGCAAGGGATGGCGGGGCATCATCTATCAGGTAAACACAGGCATAATTTTCAGCACGAGACCTTATGATAGAATGGAATGTTCGCCTCTCTAAAAAAAATAGACTTTAAATCAATTAATTAGAGATGTATTCTCTAATTAAGTTGTTTTGTGCTTTTACTGCATGTAAGTATATTTTCTTGTGTTTAGCTTAGTTTGAGCCAGTTTATGTTTAAAGTTTTACTTAATGTTAATTCTTTTTTTTATTATTTATTTGGGGGATTCAAGAATCTCCGAGCCAGGACACCTAAGGCCGTGTAGCCCCGCTAGGATGACAAGAGAGCGCTACCACCTTCACCGAGTAACTGCCGGGATTGAGGCGCAAACTCGCAACCTTGTGGCCACGAGCCGAGCACTCTACCACTGAGCCACCCATTCCCCTTGTAATGTTTTATCTAAAAAGCGTTGAAATCTACGCTAAAAATCTTCCATTCTGAAATCCGAAAAATTCTGAAATCCGAAAAGTGTCTGGTCCCAAGGTTTTCGGATAAGAGATTATGAACCTGTATGAAAAATCAAAGAAGAAAAGAGATGAGGTATAGAAGAGGATGAAAAGAACACCAAGTAAGAGAAATAGAGAAGAATATATATGAACAAGAGAGAATATGTGAGGATAAGGAGAGAAAAAGAAATGAGATTTGAGAAAAACATGGCTGAAAAATGTAAAGAACCCAAACTGTTCTACAAATATATAAATGGAGAGCTGAAACATAAGGAAGGCATAGCAAGATTAAAGAAAATAGTGTGATATATGAGGAACTGAAATAAATGTTAAATATTATAAACAACTTTCAGAAACTGTTTACAAATTAAATTTAGGCAACCAATGAGAGAGACAAAATACAGATATAGGACATCAAGACAAGCAGAGACACTGAAACTGATGAAAGAATTTGAAGAAAGAAAAGCAATAGGACCAGATGGAGTGTCAAGTCATATTCTAAAGGAATGTATAGACAAGCTCTAGTCAAAACAATACATGACATTAGAATACTGTACTCGTTGAAATCAGGGAAAACTCCGAAAGAGTGGGAGAGAGCTGGAGCATTCTCTGGATAAGTCCATACCATCTCTGAACTCTTTTAACCTATTTTGTAGTTCCACAACTCATTCTCAAAGCCTATTCTTCCATGCCCATCATCTCATACACAAGTAACCTGAAGACTTTTGGTTATGGTACTTTTGATGGAAATTAATCATATTTTCTGAATGAAAAAAAAAGGATCAGAATACACTCCCAGCAGGCTGCAATGTAGTGACACTTTTTACAGATAGAGCCTCTAAGCTCTTAAGTTCTTACTATAAGACAAATTTGACTTGTAAAATGTTCACAATAAGTGATTTATATATTCATAAACATCTACTGTGCATGATCTAGCCATCATATGATATCATGGTAATCAGACACATATTGTCTACAGCTAAAGTACTACAGCTGTGCATTAACCCTATGTTGCTACAGTGTGATCTAGAGACAGATTCTTGCCTGGACAACTCAAGTCTTGACTGTCCCTGTAGGGATCAACGTCAATAATGCGACGTTGATGTTTCCTACGCCTTTTCCGCAGAATACTGTTATACACGGCTCCTGCCTGATTGACCCATTCTAGTCACCATGCAGTATGAGGAAAGATAATGTGTCTCATGGTTAGCATACATTATGAAATTGAACATATCATCATATTATCAAAGGAGGCACCATAAGAAACAGTAGCCCATATGAAAACTGGCTATAGTCTCCTTCATATTCATCAGTCAATCTACTAGTGAGGGCAGCAGAGTTGAGTACATCTACAGTTCATCATTACCTTTAACAAACAAGTTTAAGAGTTTCCTAAAGAAAATTGTTTAGTGTTGGAGTCATGAATAATAAAAGCTTTGTTTAAGATTTGGTACCACATGCTAGCAGGTGCCATAAGCCAAAAGTGACTTTCACACTAGTGCTCATGTGCCTAAACTTCATTTACGTGCCTCCTGAGCAAGCATACCACAGGCTGTACACAACTGCTTGATGAGCAAGTTTTATTCTCACACATGGATTCATTTTTGAAAATAGGGCAAAACTCCTTTGTTTGGAAGGCAAAGCTCTATAATTGTCTCAAAATCTGGTATTTATTCTAATTCATATTTGTATCGCTAATGCATATACCGTATTTTACGGCTTATAAGACGCTGCATCTTTGAAGACGCACCCTGATTTTGGAAGAAAAAAATTGAAGAAAAAAAATATAAAAATAAACAGATTTTCTGGCGGTAGGTGGTAGTAAAATCTACCAATTTTCTGGGTAGGCGGCGGTCCGAAGTGTCTTTTGTTGCTCTGTTCCCATGTTCTTTGGCGTATCGTACAACTTTTAGCTTGTATGCGATAGTATAAGTAAATTGTTTTGATAAATTCGCCATGGGTGATAATTTCCAGGACTGAAAAGAGCTTGTGATACGTGTGACAGCCTGGTGGTAAATAATACATCAACACAAACAGACGATAGTTGGCGCCAATCTGCCGAGCTTCTGAGGCGGAACGTAAACATGACAGCGTGAGGACAGATTAGTTGATTTGAATGTCTTATGGTATTCGAAATACTTGTACCAGATAAGAACTGAGGTATGAGTACTAAGGAAGTACTACAACATTCGTCTTGGAAGACGCATGAGTATTTTTCAGGGTATATTTTAGGGGAAAAAGTGCGTCTTATAAGCCGTAAAATATGGTATTTGTTTTTACATTCACACTTAATAGCATTGAATTCAGCCCAGATATGAAGTAATGATTAACACTGGCGGATTCTGGGGGCACCACACGGCCATGGCCAACCCAAAAGAAAAAAGAATGTAATTTGAGCCCCCCTTAAATGTGGAGTATATTATGTACTGCTTATGTCCATGTGCTTTTTTGTCCAGAAACATTTGCATGCACAAATACAAAACTTTAGTATTTTGTGGTGCTGAAGCACTGGTTCGTTGCTTTAGCCGGTCGTTTATTATTATTTGTGCTAAAAGAATATACTACATCTATTCAATACAATTTAGTACAGTATATAAGAATAGACCAGGCTATCTAGTAACTTGGCCCAAAAAAATAGTTTTACCAAGATCCGCTGTTGATTATTGAAATGCATTTTTGTGCTTCTATTCACCTCTTTTCATTAATGTAATATCCAAAGTTAATTACTTTCAGTGTGCAATAAAATTAGATAGGTTATGGAACAGTAGATTCCATTGTAGGAGAATGTTTTAGTAAATACCCAAACAGGTGACAAACAATTATGCTGATACCAAGCAGAAATGCAAGGACAACGGCTGACTATAGGATTACTGCTCGGCGCCTGGAATTATCCTGTACAGGTAATTCATACTTGCATAGTTTTAGTCAAACTTTTCTTCACAAATTTTCCCAAAATTTTATGAAATTTTAGTACTACGTAAATTTGTTATTCTTTTGCTTATGTTGATTCTTGACAGTACTTGATGTCTGGGTGCTGGTGTGCTGGAAACTTTACTTATATCAATGTGTATTTTCTTATATCAATGTGTGGTAACATTAAATTTTATGAATGTGTACCAACACACAGTAATAATCAATCAAAAGAAAGACTCAGAAATAAAAAGTAATAATAATATACATTCAGCCCTTAGCTTATGACGTTTCTCTTTGGTTCAATGTGTCTTAGATAGTAACAGAAAATTCATTCTGCACAAACATTCAGAGTCAAGAGCTATATATGTAAAAGTTAAAGAATTATATTTGCCACAGCACAATACATGCTGCAGATCCATGGGAGGGACTTGTCCAGCAAGTGTTGTACAGACTGCAGTAACCTTGCTCTTAGTAAATTCTTAATGCGTAATCTATACTGACAGTTGTAATATTCAAGAAGCCTAATACAATGGTACAAGGATGCATATCATGTAATCTGTAGGCTTAACTTTAAAATGTAAATAAAAAAAATATGGTAACAATTCCACACAATTTCAGCTATTTATGTAGCATCAGATTTATCAATTTAGCATCCACAAATATTGTAAACTTTCATAATGTTTTGGACACTGCACTGCAGTGAATAAGAAAAATAAGGCTAATCTTTTGTGCATATAATAATATGCATTTAAAAATATAAATGGAAAACAAACTCCAATATTGTTATCAATGTAATGAAACCCCAGCTCATCACCTCGTGGTAGGAATAGTGGGCACTATTGCAGTAACTGTCATTAGTTAGCACTGTCAATGATCTGTACAACACAATCAAAGTACTAAGAAAACTTTGTTGAAATAATAACTCACCTCCAAACGCAGTTTGCTTTTCCAGGTTATTGGCACACTTAATGGTGATTGTGGTTACCATGACCGCTTTCCTAATGCAAGAGTACCAAGGATTCTTGGGTTGATCTTGAATGAGTTCCCTGGGATGAACAAAGACTGACATCAGTTATAGTATTAAATAGCTTGACATATCTGATATTTTTTTGTGGGAATGTGCTCTGGAACATCACTCTCTCAAACTAATGCATTATAAATACATCATAATTTTGTATCTTGTTAAGAGGGATCTTTAAGGCACCTATGCTATTGTCATTGACAGAATGTTAAGTGATCCTCATATCAATCAGTCTTCAACTATTTCTCTTAACATTACATACTAGATCTAATGGTGAAAAAAAAAAAAGTGCTTGTAGATCTGAAAAAGAATCACAACATTTATGCTCTACTCTATGTCAAAATCAATATGTAATTCAGACTTAAAGTAAAGTAAAGACTACATATTTTGTGTATATCTAGAGTAAAATATTTCTAATGTGTGCTTAAATGCCTCCTTCGATATACAATATTCATCCATCCATCAGGTTGTATAAATATTACTTTTGTTGACTCACTAATCTTTATTGCTCCTATCATAAAGCATTGTAAGTGACACCAACCAACAGAGATCTTTGTAGACACTTCATCTTTAAATTAGTACAAGTTGCCCATTCAGCAGCAAATGTAAGTAATAGCACACAACAATAGCATTTTCAGGAATCACTTCTTTAGGAATATTCAGGCATGACTACTGGGATCTATTGTGGTCAGTATAAACAGAAACAAAACAAACTAACTTGGCATCAGGGTCTTTTGAGGTGAATATTCTCACGAGAAACTTTCCTGTCTCGTCAGGCTTGAAGCTTGTGGGGATGATGACATAGCGGCCCTGCTTCAGCTGTTCCCGCAGGAAGATGGATCGAGTGCGGACATAGTCAGAGGTGGCTACTGCATCATGGATCCTGTGCACTCTATACTTTCTGTTCTCTTCAACCTGAAATCAAATGAATATCAGTTATCATATCTTTGAATTTTGACAATATATAACTGGAAAATGTATCTTGCCTTTAGATATTGGTCTCTGATCATGACAGGTTTCAGAGGTTTTCCCTCTTTATGTAATTAATACCAAGAAAGCCATTCTGATTCCTATTAGATGTTTTGTCATGAAAAATCCCAATACCCAATACCTATCTTTTATCGGTGTTGCTCACACTAGGGCAAGATTTCCCTTCAGCTTCACTCTACAATTAAGCAGAAAAAAGCTACATGTGTCATCCGAACCATCTGATACTATTCTAAATTCCTAAACAAAAGCTGGCAAACACGTTACTATGCAAAAGTATTTATACTTAGCTACCCCACCTTCATTATGTGGAAACCTATGACAAGGTTCTGGATTCCTTCTTGCTTATGTTCTCTTGCATCTCTCTGCATCAACTGAAATATGACGTCGTCTGTTTCTTCTTTGATATCAAACCTGAGGGATAAATCTCTAAGTCATTGCTTACATACATATACAAAAAGAAAATGAATATTGAATAAAACCAGCACAATTTAGATTCAAATGCTAGTGTTCCTACTAAAAATGTGCTTAGCTAAAATATCTATAAATATCTATCTATATATTTATCTCTGACGCATGTTCCTAAGAACTGCACTTAGAGTAATCGTCCAGACCATTTTATCATTCCTGATTTAATGTAGTCAAAATATAGCCATTATCGTGTATATCAACAATATGTTGTCACTTTTTGCATCCAGCCAGCCAGTTTTAAATAATTTGTAATAAAATCTGTAAATTCCTGAGCTTACAAAACGGTCCTGGCAACTAGCAGACGATGCGCCATTACTCGATGACGTCACAGAAGGTACTCCCCACTCGTGAGGGAAGCCTGAAGCGTGTGTACACAGACAATAAATAAAGTACTTGAAGAATTTTGGGTGATCTTATTGATTTATTTTGCGATATGGTATACAGTAGGCGCAGAAAGTGTTGACGCTTAAGGACCGACGTCCTTTTCAATAGTGGTAAGTGAAGTAGGCTCAAAAGTTCCCTCCCTGGGACGAAAAATGAGCTGACGCTTTTTCAGCACTGGCTGGCAACCGTCTCTCACAGAGTGGGCACCACTGGAGATTATACAGTTGTACATGGGCAGTGATAAGGAGAGGATTGTGTCCTTGGCACATCTCGGACATATTTTGACACTGAATTACACCGTTATTTGGCTACCTCCCACCTTCTCATTATGCCTAAATGGACCACAAAAATGGATAAACGTAAGGATGTGATAACTGTATACAAAGCTGGCCACAATCTGTCATTTATTGCGGATCAAACAGGTGTAAGACTGAGGACAGTGCAGGGACTGGTGAAGAGGTTCAAGGACAGCGGGGAGGCCATTGTACCAGCCCCTCTTCCCAAGCCTGGCAGGTCTCGTAAGATGACCTTGAGGACCCGTGCACTGATCTCCAGCTGGTTAGCAAGAATCCAAGGCTGACAGTACGGGATTTAAAGGAAAAGAACCCACAGTTACTGGCTAATGTGTCTATCAGGAGTGTGCAGCAGCTACTGAATGACAACTTGGGCTACAAAAGTTATCATGCTTGTAAAAAAGCGCTGTTAACCCTTTCACGTCACCATTGTCATTCACTTTTTGTCCCGCGTAAACCCATTGTCACCCGAAGTGTCACGCGTGGGAAAAAAGTTGTACTTCACCGCGTCTAGAAACTAAACTATCAAAGGTATCGAGTTCAATTATGTTTCGTTTTTAAGCTAAGATCATTTCCTATATCATACAATGTTAAAAAAAAAATACGCTAGAGTGAAAATAACTTACAAAACCTCGAGTTAGAAGTGAAAAAAAAAAAAAAAAAAACACCTTGCGGCAAAAAATAATATGCCAAAAATCAACTTATCATCATAGAAGATTTTTCTACATTCCATGACATAGCTGAATAAATTTCCTTTCCAATGAAGTATAATATATTGTAATTCGCTCAAAAATAAAGCCATACAACGAAGTGAAAGATAGCTTAAGTTTTTATGTTGCTGCGGAAGAAGTACAGTATCTATTTACGTTTGAATGCGGTAAAAAAAAAGTTTTACTTTACCGCATCTAGAAAGTAAACTTGCAAACATTTTGAGTTCATTTTTGTTTTGTTTTGTAGGTAAGATCATTTTCTATATCATACAATGTTAAAAAAATATAGTCATCGGAGAAAATAAACGAGAAAAGTAAGCAAACAGTAGGAGGAAAAAGATTACTCTTTTCGTACCGAGCAAGGGACGCTATGTATTCGTCCGCCTCAGTGTCCTGCCTTGCAGCATCTTCGGCCCCACGTGTTGCCCTAAAGGACAACTTCCTTGAAGCTTTGGGCATTTTTTTCGGTGAGGAAATAACGTCAGGAAAACACAGACCAATTTGCAAAAAAATTGAACCGATATTTTGGCCGATATCACGGATACAAAAAAACTTTCGCGGCGAGAGAAGGAGCATATCCACACGGGTTGGGTGTTTGGATGCTACTGGCGGGTGACGTGCCCCACAGGCGGGCGTGGGTGCGCTAAGCTCCTCCCACTGTCCTGATGCCAGAATTTGAACCCTTATCCAACGGTCAAGTGAATCTCACGTCAACGCGCGCTTTTTAAGATTTTTAATAAATATTTTAAAATATTATTTTTGGATGACGCTCAAAGACGTCATTTGTACGTATGGCCTACACGTACCAGATGACGCTCAAAGACATCATTTGTACGTGAAAGGGTTAACTACACTACAGAAGCAGAGGTGGGCAAGACGATACTTAGTGCGATACTGCGATACTGAGATACTATCGCATCGCCAAAAAAGTATCGCAGTATCGCAAAGCATTCAAAGTAGTGGAGTATAAGTATCGCGACGTCAAGTATCGCTTAAATTTCCCGCGATACTTTAAAAGACGACCTTAAACAAAAGTTTTTCATATTTTATGAAATTCATATTTTTTATATTTAAATAAAAAATTTCAGTTTAAAAATTAAATATATTACAATGTTTTAATGTGCCTAAACTGTAGTTTAAGTAAAGTAGATCTTTTTTTGGCTAATACAGTAAAAGCCTTATAACTCGGCACTGTATAACTCGGAATTTGATATAACTCGGCATGGCAAAGACAAGGGTTTTTTTTTTTTTTTTTTTTTTTTTTTTTTTTTTTTTTTAGTATTCTTTTTCTTCCCACCTATGCCTATAGTGCGTGTAGGCAGTGAGCTCCAGGGGTTGGGATGGTAGGCCCTGGAGGCTCACTCGAGGGCTGTGATGGTTGGTCCTCGCCCGTGGTGGCGCAGGCAGGATTCTTACAGTGACGCCTGTGATTAGAGGCTCATGCCGCCCCCTGTGTCCTCCCATGCACTCACAGTCGAAGGTAGAGTTAATGGACAAGGCATAGTGTTGCAGTAATTAAGTGCTCAAGTGATGTAAAATTAAGTTGTACAGGTACAGTACTGTGTACAATACAGTACAGAGTTGTGATTATAAAGTGATTAAAGTGATACCAGTGTTAAAATGCGACTGAGTCCCCCTAACATCTTCTACAAGTTACAACAAGGCTCCCCTCTCCTTGGAGTACATGCCTGCTGCTACCCGTTCATTTATAAGTGTAGTTTTTATGCTATTACAGTACTGTATTTTTTTTTTTTACCCATATCAGAGGAGGACATTGCATAACTCGGCAAGGGCCAGAGCCCCTATCGTGCCGAGTTATAAGGCTTTTACTGTACAGTGTTTTCTTAGGTAGCAAAGTATCGCAAAGCTAAATTTTTGGTATCGCAGTATCGCTGCGATACTATCGCTTTAAGAAAAAAGTATCGGTAGCGGAGTATCGCAGTATCGCGTATCGTTTTAAGAAAATCTGAAAAAATAGCGGAGTATCGCGTATCGAACTAGCAGGAAAAAAGTATCGCACTATCGTTATCGCACTACCAAAAAAAAGTATCGCGCCCACCTCTGTACAGAAGGACAAGAGAGTCAAGTTTTGTAAGAAATATCTAGAGTGGATAGAGGAACAATGGAAAAGAGTGCTTTAGAGTGATGAGGCGACATTTACTGTCACTGGTACGCCTTCATCACGCGTGTACTGTAAACCAGGCAGTGACCCCTTGAATCCTAAGTGTGAAGTACACACCCAAGTTCATAAAACACCCAGCCTTGCTTAAGGTTTGGGTCTGTTTTATGTGTTATAGAGTTGGTGAGTTGGTGATTTTTCCTGCTAATAAAAAAGTGAACCAGAACAATTATTTGGAGTTCTTGTGCAATGTGTTATGTGATTCTTTTGATAAAACCAAACGGGAGTGGGTGTTGGTGGGGATGTGGGTGGGAACACGGGAGGGGTGTGTGGTGGTATGGTGGGGAAAAGGGGTGGGTGTGGTGTGGATGGGTGGAAGGGGTGGGATGTGGTGGAACACGGGGATGGGTGTTGGTGGTGGGAATGTGGGTGGGGGAAACGGGGTGGGTGTTGGTGGTGGGGATGTGGGTGGGGAAAGGGTGATGGGTGTGTTTTTTTTTTTTTTTTTTTAAGATACATTTTTTAAAGCACAGGGCACGGCATCAAAGAATTCTGTATCTCACCATTACATATGAGTCTGCACATTCAGACGCAGAATCCATAAATTTTTGCAGCAATTTACCATCAATAAATAATTTACTACCATTGGAATAGCTAGATACAGAATCCTGTACTGCCCTGTCTTGTGCTGTGTCACAATGTACGCTGAGCCTTAGGGTGTGGCAGCCCTAGGAACGAGCTTCCCAGGTCAGTAAGGATAACATCACAAACATGTTTCTTTATTATCTGCCATAGCTTACCTCATAGACTAGATAGGCCATTTTGGTTAACATTGTTAGATGCAAGAGTGATTGTAAAACTCTGATATACTTGTGAAAACTCAGTAAAGCTAAAAAAAATGATAATAATAAATTGTAAAGAGTTGAAGTCAAAGAACTGCTCCATGTTTACAACACATTTTACTTATGACTGGTATTTGCAGTAGCTATGTTATGAATACTTATATAAACTCATTCATTTTAAAAAGAAAAGTCTTCTAAACATGATGGTGTAAGCATGCTGTTTATGAAAAGAGCATATAAACGAAGCTCAGAACTATTTATAAAACCATTTCACCTCATCCCTCCCGCCCAACGGTGGCGGCTGCCGATCATCCCACAGTGGCGGGTTTGGGGGATGTATGTATGCAGTGTGCACAGTACTGTAGTGAATGGGCTCACATCACAGGATTTTTTCCAGGGTACTGCTCCTTCTTCAGAACAAAAGCATGCTATGATTGTATCTATCACATATTTGCCAATACTTGAGTAGCTTTTTCCCCCATGTATTGGCTGTAAGTTGTCAATCTTTTCTGTCACATCACTTATTGACTTGACGCCCTCTTCTTTGATTATCATGTTGTGTAGTATACATACAGCTTTAGTGATAAACACTACCATGTCATTAATCTCTATGTGCTGATCCATGTGTCTCTATGTGCTCCATCAGCTGATACTGTCACTGATGTCAGGCGGGGTCTCATTGCCATAGCAATCCCCACCTCATATCACTTCCAATGTGGCCATCCAAGGCTGCTCTCACTCTCACTCACTCTTGTATTCTCGCCCCCACTGCTGCCACTGCTTTACTCTTGCTCCCTCACACCACATCATCCATAACACCCCCAGTTTATTTCCAATGGAGTCTGTCCTATGCTGCCCTGCATCCCAATGTGCAGCCTCTCATTTGAAATAACTACTACATATGCTGAAGGGAAATAGAAGATTATGCTGATGTTGAAAAATAAGGAATCAAATCTGAATTTTTTTTTCCCTTGAAGATAGTCTTGAAAACAGAGGTGCCTCTTATACACTGAAAAATATGGTACTTAGATTCATGAACATCCTCCAATCATTCTCCATTCAGCCTAATTTCACATTCCTTTAGATGCCTTCACAAGACTAATACATATCTATGGTCAAAAAACTGAAAAGTTTGAACCACTTACCTATATTGTGGATTACGTAAAAATGTTTCCTTGTGATTTGGACATCCACCAGCTCTGTCTGTGTTATGGCCTCGCACACCAATGGTCCAATCATTAAAGAACATAGACTCATCCCAAGTTTTACTAATGCTCAAGAACTTAGTGTTGATGAGGAAACAGATTGAAAGATCTGTGAAGTGTTCCAGAAAATCTTCAAATGTCATCCTGTAAGGGAGAAAAAGCAGAAATATTAGAACAAAATACTACTATCTTATATTT
The DNA here is from genome assembly GCA_016584305.1 of Chionoecetes opilio. Lineage (NCBI taxonomy): Eukaryota > Metazoa > Arthropoda > Malacostraca > Decapoda > Majidae > Chionoecetes > Chionoecetes opilio. Next base: position 198,586 of record JACEEZ010015425.1, on the reverse strand, counting down.
TTAGTAAACTTTAATGAAATTGAATTTTCTGAATTTCTGAATTTGAAAGTCTAAATTTCACATGATCACTGCTCTAAAATACAGAAATACTTATTTTTGATCCTCACAAAAGCCTTCTTGTATGTACTGTCATTTCTAAAGAAAACATACACATGTACTACTCTGAAACTACTCACCAGAATTCGCCATCATCCTCAAATGTAAGACCAATTCTCTGTCGCTCTGATGCTGAGACTTTTGACCATTCTGGCGATCTGTAAGGTACAATTATAGAAATATTATTTCTACAATGCTTCATCGAATACATTCCTACATCTTTTGCATACAGTGAAACGTCAAATACATCTATATTTTCCAAATCCCACTCTAAAGTGACCCTTTGTTCTTTGAAATCCATATCATTTCAATAATTCTGAATGAGGATAATTTCTCATACATAAAACTTTTCAAATACATTCATGGAACACCCTAAATTACCAGAAAATTCACAACAGATGAACAAGTTCACACAAAGTAGAGTAACAATTTGCATGAACTGTAAGATTATATCTTTTTAGCATAGACATTACTAGACACTTGTATCAACATAGTAAACGTATTGCAGATATTGATATATCATACAACAACACATGATTTCAATGCATAACGAGCCGTGCTCAGATGGGACAAAGTAGGTTTTTAGGGATCACTATAATTGAGAGTACAGTACAATATACAATATAATTGTAAAATATAAGACATAAATGTTGTTTATATCTCATTCATGTGTAATACAGTTTAAGATATCATTTATAACATGCAATGAGTAGTTTATGAATATAAATATGTCACTTTAATGTTATAAAAGAACATACAAGTTATCTGTTCATTATGAAGTAATAATACATTAGGCAATAATGTCCTTGCAGCTTGTGCAAAAAGCTTAGGGTTGTATAAAGCATTGATAAAAGATTCAGATGAACTATAGTAGTAGTAGTAACAGTCATTTTTCATGTAGAAAACTGAAATTCTGCAGTAGTTAACGGTAGTATTGGTCATCCTCCTTTAGGGGTTTCGGTGAAACTTTTGCTGTTGCCCTTGACATATCAAAAGCTTTTGATAGAGTCTGGCACAAATCTTTAATTTCCAAACTACCCTCATTCGGTTTCTATCCTTCTCTCTGCACCTTCATCTTAAGTTTCCTTTCAAACCGTTCTATTGCAGCTACTGTAGACAGTTATTGATCTTCTCCTAAGTCTGTCAATAGTGGTGTTCCCCAGGGTTCTGTCCTATCACCCACTCTCTTTCTATTATTCATTAATGATCTTCTAAGTCAAACTCAAAGCCCTATCCACTCCTACGCTAATGATTCTACCCTACATTTTTCAATGTAGTTTATTAGACTTCTAACTCAACAGGAACTAAGTGATTCACGGAGAGATGCCACTGAGCGCCTAACTTTGATCTTTCTATAATTCCTGATTGGGGCAAAGCAAACGTTTTGTTCAAAGCCTCAAAAACCCAATTTCTTCACCTATCTACTTGACAAAACCTACCAGACAACTATCCCCTCTTCTTCTATGACACTCAACTTTCTCCCTCTTCTACAATGAACATTCTTGTACTATCCTTTACTAAAAATCTGAACTGGAACTCTTGCTATCTTCTACCATTATTTTCATGCTCACTGCTCTTCTGAACTTGCTAACTGCATGCCCCCCCCCCCCCTCCCACGGCCTCGCTGCACAAGACTTTCTACTCATTCTCATTCCTATTCTCTCCATCTTCCTAATGCAAGAGCAAAGACTACTGTATACTGGACCTGTTTCTGGGGCTCTGCGCCAACCCGCCCATGACCAGTGGAGGCTGATCGGCAAGGTAAAAAAGTGTTCCATGAATACAGTAGACTAAGGTTTATCAGTATGAATTATATACTGCTATCTTCGTAAATGTTTGTTCTATAATATTATCAAATAAAAAACAGTAAAACACACTAAAGAAATGCCATTATTAGACTGAAGAAATATGCATTAACTTATTATTCACTTAAACTCTTCGACATTTAATATTTTGCGAGACAACTTATAACATGGAGCATATCAATAGAATTAGCCTTTTATTAGCTTTCCATTGATATTTTTCGTTTTCTGATAAATGAATTAGCACCATGCATAAATTAGCGTTAACTAAATAAATAACATCATCAATCGGGTAATTTTCCCGTTTGATGATGTTATTTATTTAGTTACGCAAATTTATGCATGGTGCTAATTCATTTATCAGAAAACGAAATATATAATGGAAAGCTAATAAAATTCCGCTTCTATTGATATGCTCCACGTTATAAGTTGTCTTGCATAATATTAAATGGCGAAGAGTTTTAAGTGAATATTAAGTTCATGCATATTTCTTCAGTCTCATAATGGCATTTCTTTAGTGTGTTTTACTGTTTTTCATTTGATAATATTATAGAACAAACATTTACGAAGATAACAGTATATAATGTATACTGATAAATCATAGTCTACTGTATTCATAGAACACTTGTTTACCTTGCCGATCAGCCTCCACTGGTCATGGGCGGATTCCAGAAACAAGTCCAGTATACAGTAGTCTTTGGCAAGAGTTAATCAGTATCTTTACTCTTTCAATCCTTTCACTGGTAAACTCTGGAACTCTCTTCCTGCTTCTATTTTTCCACCTTCCTACGACATAAATATTTTCAAGAGAAAAGTGACAAGACACCTCCCGAACATAATTGACCCCCCCCCCATTTCTTTATTCTCTTAATGCAACTTAGCAGGCTTTTTGATACCTCTTTTTGTTTTGCTCTTGGCTAGTCCTTTGTGATGTAAAACAAAAAAAGATTATACAACAGGAGTTGCATGGTGATATTACTAGTTCCCTCAGTATGGAGATAAATATCAACAATTGGCTTTTGTTCTGCACATTTGCACCTACACCAATATCATAACTAGGTATTACCCATATGAAAAAAAAAAAAAAAACACTGACTGAACCCTCGGAAAAGTGCATCTACAGCTACTACTACTACTGCTACTACTATTATACACCTACTACTGCTTCATATTACTACTACTACTGCTAATACTGCTACTATTATCAATGCAATACTACTGACTACTACTACTACTACTTCTGACAGAGTACAATATAAGAAAAACATCACGGCATGGATATACATCTGATAGCCTGCAGCTGTCATATTTGACCTTGAGATGGACAGTGGTGGTGAAAAGGTGTTGTTGCCATCTTAGTGTCATCTGTTTTATCAAGAAAAACGTTACATCTATGTAACGATACATTTTTAGACAAAATCCTAGATATCTTTCCACCTTCATCCATTGCTGCATCTGTGATTTCAATGGCAGCACGAAGATAGACGTGGTTATCGCTATTAAGGACACAAATCAGTCACAGCATTACAGGACCCAAACGGCCTGTGGCCAAGGGTCAATGTTAATGTAGCAATGCATTACAATACCAATAATTTTGAGGAGAGCATCTTTCATTATGCTTTACAAAGTTTCTGCTTCTTTCATTCCACAAACTTTTTGTCAAAAAGTTTGATGAATTTCAATCGATAATGATAATAATAATAATAATAATAATAATAATAATAATAATAATAATAAAAATAATAATAAATAATAATAATAGTAATAATATTAATAATAATAATAGTAATGATAACGATAACAATAATAACAATAATCATGTTTTTTTTTTAAACAGCAACTCTCCCAAGAAATTCATTAGCACTGGAAAAAAACTAATTTTAAATACTACAATACATATACATAAATTCATACAACCCAGTAATCCCAGTACAGCCCCAGCTGTCCGGCACCCGGAGGGTTGGATGGATGTTCCAGATGGATGGATTTTCTGGTTGGTTGAGTTTTACTCTTATAAAGATTCTATTTTTAGTGGTAACCAAGAAAATGGTACAATTTTTTTCTTTACAATTTTACAGACACATACATAATTTTTTATGTCCATTTTCTGCTTCAGTGTTAACAGAACATGTATGCGTTTAGCTAGCTTATGATGAAGGAAGTAGTATAAATATTTTAGCAAAAACCTTCAGTTTAGCTATCAGGTTTGTTATACAAATTGCGGAGAGCTATTTGCAAAATGGCAACACACAGCCAATATACAGCGCCACCAGTAGTGTAAAATGAAACTACAGTGAGTCTAGGACTCTAGGGGAACAACTGCTTGCCCGGTGCCAATTTCAATTTTTTTATTTAAAACACAGTTTTAATTATTTTTTTCTCTTTAAACAAATTCTGGTTGATTTCAATTGATATATGTCATGGATAGCAGAATACCAGATAGGTGGGTGTATAATAAAATCAGCAACAGTGACATAAACTAAAGTCTATATTAATCCATCACAGCATCCCTCTCAAGATCATATTTTCTCTCGGAGAAGTCTGAAGTACCTTTTTGAACCATTCAACAGAACGCAGCTGCCTATGGACAGTGGCAGTCTATTATACAACCTTGGAGTTATTTAAGAAAATAACCTCTGAAGAGAAAGATGATTGCTGGACAGCACTTGGCACATCAAGATGTAAAGAACAATCAGCATCATGCAGAATTACACAAAGGCATACTGGTGGAAGTTTTACCAGTTCAGCAAGGTACCTGGGCTCAAAAAATTTGAGAACCTTAAAAGTCATAGAACATGACTTTTTAAATTATTTCAACTTTGATCGGCAGCCAGTGCAGCACTATGTAACATGAATTAATTATAGAGTTCCAAAGAAATTATTTCTTCATATGTGAGGCCTTCTCCCACACATGAGGTGGCACAAAAACACAGGGCAGTTTGCTCGCAAAAATACTAGCAAAAAACGTAGTTTATTCTTTATAAATCTACAAAAGAATTTTATAAAAATGTAAGATTTCTACAAGTTATGTATTCTGTGCCCTAGGAAAAATACACAAAATAACAGATGCAGTAAGAGAATAAATGTGAGCAAAAGAAGTAAGAAAGTGTGAAAAATATTGGAAGATTTGTAAATGTAGGTATACTTTTTCTTTTGCAAAATGAGTATACATATCTTTTAAGGTAAATAGATCTAAGTGTGCACTTATTTTTTTGAGACAATCAAAAGGGGATCAAATATTGATATATTTGTTTGCTATTTAAGATCTGTCACACCAAGATTCCTCCACAGCCAGGCCCCATTGCCAGCGGTTTGCCCCAGCTGCTTCATAATATTTAGTGTCAGATCTCAGCGGTGCATTGCCCTCCTACCGCACCAGCTCACTCTGTCCTATACATGCCTTTCAAACTCCTGGATGCTTAACCCTGTGACTTAACATCTCATTGACCCCATCTCTCCATCCCTTTCTTAGTCTTTCCCTCCCTTTTTTTTTTTTTTACCTTCTACACATGATATATACATTTTCTTAATCATTTTCTCTTCATCAATTCTTTCAATATGGCCATACCACTTTCCTCAAACATCCGCATCTTTGCTTCTGCAGGTAGATCTCTCTTACTCCAAACTCCCAAAACCTTAGCACCTTCTCCCCCTAATGGCTCACCTCAGCTTCTATGGACGCTCCTACCTCCTTGTCCACTCCTAGATATCTTAACTTTCCTACTTGTTCTAGCCTTTCACCAGAGATAGTATGTAATAGGGGGGAGGGGGGTAACTGAGGGACAATTTTAACCAACCCAGTCAATTTTTGACCTACTCAGATCTAAGCATTGCCCCTCCCCTCCCCAGGTTGGTCTCTCGTCCTTAATCACAAGTTTCTTTGAAATGATAAACACCTGTGCTTTCGCTCACCCAGCAAAAAACCTTTATATCTGGCCCGAGACAGAGGTGTAGCAGATGAAACGGTGGTGACAGGAGCAGAACGTGGCATGAGCTCCGTTGAATCAAGCTTCTACTGTGTATATATATATATATATTTTACGGCTATCACGCATACCTAAATGTACCTCAAACCTCGGCTATAACGCATCAAGCTATCACATTTTAGAGCTATCACACATAACTAAATGGTTTTTTCTCTATTTTTTTCTCCGGCCAATAGCCAATAGACCTCCGGGGTTCAGATGACAGGCTCTGGCGGCAGTGTAACAATGGAAGACATCCTGGACCAGTTACAGCCTCGTTGCGGTGGTAAAAAATGGTAACACTTCACACAAGCCTCAGAATATTCCCATCCATCTAAGCCGGTCACCATCCCCACAAAAGATAAACAAAGTGCTGTAAAATGTATCTTGCTTTTATGATTCTTGATTTGATGTAAGTTTCATCATATGAATGTTGAAAAATAGGGTAAAACACGAAAAAAGTGATAAAATATGTGGTCATCTTGGGGGCACCAATTAGATTTAGTACCATTAGTTCTATTATAATCTCCCTCCCTGTTATTTTTGGCACATAGTTATCGAATGCCATATCATGAGTTTTCAAGAAGTAATCCAATTTCTTTTTTACACCTGCTTCACGAAAGGGCCTCAAATTACATTTAAAAAAAAAATTCTATAATCCCACAAAATCTACTTTTTCATAATTGTATCTTCCATTTCTATATCTTTCATCTTTTGGTTTCAGAATATTTTTCAAAGTTGAAAATTCTTGTACCACGTGGTCATTCTTCTTAAAGGGACACAAATACTCCAAATGATCAATAATGCCCATCTCCTTTGTGATCAGCAGATTCAGTCTTGCAGGAGTGTATTCACCTCGAAAGCTTGTCTCATGATCAACTCATTGAATCATCACATTATCCATTATTGAGTTTATCAAATTATTGCCCTATGAGTCTTCACTTCCTACAGCAGAACAATCTTCCTAATTCACCCCCGTAACAGTTAAAATCACCCATCAAAGTTAATTCATCACTTGCCTCCATTCATTTCCTCAGATGCTTGGTTGTATCGTTAACCCCTTCACTGCTGATATCAAATTAATAGGCCTACCCCCCTGTGCTGCAGGTTTAATTAAAATAAAAAATATCTTAAGTGATAAGTACTTATCATATTTAAAGTGCCTAAATGAATAGGATGCTCATTCCATACCAGAAAATCTATGTTTCGTCTTGGTGGAGGCTACCAGCTAAGTGAGGAGTTGTGTCAGAGTGCAGCAACAGGGCCGTGACCGTGCTGCCAGATGCACAATGAAACCGCTTACTACTCAATATAATACAGCTTATTTTGGTACATAAATGCTTCATTCATTCATGCATTCATTCATTCATGCTTCTGTTTTATATCCATCAAGAATATGTTGAATATGTTGACTTTTTAGCCTCGCCATTGAAGTTGAGGGCACGGCAGCGTCAACACGTCGTACTGTACCGCTTGACCTCATTAGTCACACTAACTCACTCAAGCAGAAAAAGAAGTTCTATTATATCGCAACACTTGACACTGATGCCATACAAGCCTATCACAGTGAATATTTACCCACAACATGATTGAGCGCGGAGTTAAAATAAAGAAACCCTATATGTACCAGCCGCAGTGAACCCTTAGATAGCTGAGAGACCGTATTTGTACCAGCCGCAGTGAAGGGGTTAAGCATTTCTTGATATTTGTTCCCTTTCCATGATCTCATTTTTTGGGTGGAACTTATGCCACAGCAAAATTCCCTTTCCTCCTTTATTAGTCTCTGCCTTTATTTGAATTGATTCTACTGCGTTTCTTTTTCCATTCCCACTTGATTAACTTTCAACTCATTTAAATTGCTATCAAAACTCCTCCTCCAGCTTTGCTGCTTCGTTCTATTCTCCACAGATTGTATTATCCTCACCCAGTTCTAATTCCACTCCCTCGCCTAATTTCATCTCCGCTAAGCATAACACATCTAATTTGTTGTTCCTCATGACATTACTTATTTCTAATCTTGATTTAGCCCATCCACGTTGGCATCTACTATTCTTAGATTCTTTACATTATTTGGTGACCCATACCTCTCACTCCCTCTCTCGCTTCAATACCAGGACAATACTGACCAACTATTATGGAAAATTTGCTGTGTGACTGTGTGTGCTTTAACTCACACAGCCTCACTAAATTGCTAAAAGCACATACAACACTATGTGTCATAAAGGGGTATTTTGGTGCTCAAGAAGAGGAAAGCCTGACTTGAGGTTCAGCTTAAATGCCTTGCCAGAATTCTTCTGCTTTACTGATTATTGTAAATAAAGGAATAAATAACATTTGGCTTTAAGTGTGATATGGTCAACTAAGAGTTTTCTTCCTGGAAGAACACAGCATATTTTTGTGACAAGTAGGTAAAAATGCTATAAAATTCAGCACAGAACAAATCTTTCACTTTCACATAACTATGCTTTGGGTTGAGCATGAAAATACAATTAAGCACAGTAACCTAAGTCTGCAATTATGTTTTTTCCCATGGGTTTAATCATGTTTTTAGTGTTTTTCTTGTCCTGTGTAATCTAGATAACTGAGATTTATTTGTAGTGGCAATTAAGTAGATACTTTTGAAGAAACTACACAGGTGCACCTAGTTTCTTGGGATCTCGATTCACGGACACAAGGTTTAGCGGTACATCCAAATATTCCCTATTTTAAGTTTCGCACACCTAAACACAAAGTTTCGCTGTCAAGTGGTTCAAATTTTTTGCCACCGTGATGCCAGTGCTGAGCGTTTGTTTACATGCATACAACATGTATTTTGTTAGTAATCTGTCAGCATGTGAGCGCCTCGTGTGTGTACTACTCTCACGGTTTCTACCTGAGTTTGGCATGATTATGTCATCTGTTGCTGCTAGTGGGGCCGGTGGTGGGCCAAATAGGCCAGGTGGCAGCGGGAACAGTGATAATGGGCATAGATGCAGCTGATGATAAGTTGGAGGAGCAGGAGAGTGTTGGAGATGGTGTTGGAGACGGATGGTGTTGGAGACGGTGGTGTTGGAGACGGGGGGCCCAGTAACTCTGCCCATCAAGTTCTTCACTCTGTGGTTGTTTTTGGTGACTGGTATGTAGGATGGAGTGAAAGTGTGTGTGTTATATGTGTGTGTATGTACCCTTTAGTTAATACCATTTTTGTGTAATATTTCATGATGTTTAGATTTTTTAATGCAGGTACATACAGTACAGTACTGTACCATATAATGAATACAGTACAGGACAGTACTGTACTGTACAATTAATGGAGGTGAGGGAGGGGAGCTCTGGGTTCTGATTACCTTATTTCCCATAATGTCAATGCAGTTTCGTGGATTTGAGTTTCGTGCTGATTACAACGGTCCTGAAGAGGCGCGAAACTCGAAACACCGGGTGAGTGTATGCACTCACCACAGTAGAATATTGCAATTGCTGCATAAAAAAAAATTCGAACAAAATGATGGGATGCAAAAATCTTTGGAGGCTAATAAACGAATAAAAAAATTTATAAAAGGTCAATAGCTCTTATTATAAACAAAGCATTAGCAGTCTACTTGAAACTAAGAAGATTAAATGTGAGTGACAAAGCAACAAAAAATTAGGAAATACTATAAATTTCTAACACAAGACACTGTTTACACAAAGTGCATACTGTGCATAAGCATACAGGGTAATCACACTGGTGCAAGTAGTCACCTGGAGTACATTTTGGTCAGTTGCGAGGTAGAGAACACAAATCCACTTCTTTCTGCACTGCAAAATAATCTGTCTGAACATGGGTGCTATTTCCCAACATATGCAAACTGCATCCAGAATAACCTGAGTGAACAGGAGGAAATCCATATGAAGGTACAATATATAAAAAAATGGTTTTAAAATCAATGGCGACACTGTATTCAATAATGGTCATTTGGTGAACCCTTGAAGTAGAATGTAATATTAAAATGAAGTACAGGAGTCAAAGCTGAAAAAAAACTAATAAAATGATGCCTTACTTAAAATTTATAGCGCAGGAATTCCTGTCTTTTAAGAGAATATAATATACAGGTTGAAGTTCCCAAACTCGGCAACCTCGGGACCAGCGCCGAGCCGAGTAATGGAATTTTCCGACTTTTAGAACGTAGATATATTAAGGGGAAAAAAAGCATGAAAATCACATGAAAAAAATCACAGGAAAAAATTATTTGGATTCTAATACGGTATATAATACGTACTGACCAGTAATAATAATACTTCCACCAGTAGGTGTTCCTGGACGTTTGTGAGTCATAATACCAATAACAAACCTGTAGAAGTACACAAAATAACAGTGTACACAACTCTACAGTCACAACACCACTGAACAATAACAACAAACAAATCGGCAGGAGAAACCAAGCGGCCTAGTGTGGTGGCACCTAGTGGCCGACCCGGCAACTACGCGCCGGGTTTTGGGTGTTCTGCCGTGTTTTGGAAAATCCGGAACCATAGCCGAGTTTTGGGTGTTGCCGAGTCTTGGGATGCCGAGTTTGGGAACTTCAACCTGTAGCTGCAGACCAGATATTGACACAATTCTCATAAAACTAAGTTTGATATTCATTATAAATGGATTAAACTATGAAAGTGAGCAGCAGTGGCAATCAAAACAACATTAAACTGTGAACCTAGATATAATGTTATAATTGTAATTTTTTTTTTCATTGGCATGGCTAACACGGTACAGGAGACTATAGCTTTACTGGGATTATTCTGTGTACCACATACACTGTGACACAATGAGTTGTAACCCCTAGGGACAGAACTTTTTCTACCTCAGAATTGACACTTATGTACCGTTCTTCATACACACAAAAAGCTGGTTTATAATTCTAAACCGTGTTGAGTAAACAGAAAAAAAAAAATATATATATATATTCTATTTTGAATAAATAAATAACAGTGACAAACAAAAAACATCCAGTGACAAAGGAACATCAACACTTGCTTGGTGAAAATATAAAGTACAGTCAGTGCAGTGTGCTGATCAACTTACACTGCACTTTACCTTTCTGTCCTGAAAAACCTGATCCCAAGCATGGAAAGGAAGCAAACATTTACATCAGTTTGACATGGAATAGGTAGAACATTTCCTCAATTCAGGGGATTTTTAAGTTATTGTGAGTATGAAATTAATAATGTAAAGGTTCCAATACTAATGAAAAGATGTAAGTATTGGTGAATGTCATAACATAAATTTGGTACGTATTAATGACAACAACCATGATAGGTGCAATACATTGAAGCAAGGAGGAACTGCTGAATTACAAATCAGTCTCTTTAACTAGTATAATAGGAAAGCTATATACACACAAACCTCGATTTCCCGGATATCGGATTTGCCGGACAAAATCCGAGGTCCGGGGATATGTCAGCCTCGGGCAATTTTTTTTTTTTTTTTTTCCTTTTTTTTTTTTTACGTTGAAATGCCTGGTCCTGTTCGTAAATTGAGCAAGTTGTCCGGCGGTCTGAGCGTCTCCTGTCACCCCTGGTCAGTGTCCGCGCCTCCCGCCAGGTGGCAGCATGCTCAGCGGTCGTATTGTTTACATTTGGGCACACAACATTCACGGTTCACCTGCATAGCCTCCGTCAGTCACCTGACTCCCACTTCCCCTGGTGCAAGAACATTTCTGAGACTATTGAACACTTTCTGCTGCCTCCCGCCAGGTGGCAGCATGCTCAGCGGTCGTATTGTTTACATTTGGGCACACGACACTCACGGTTCACCTACACAGCCTCCGTTAGTCCCCTGACCCCCACTGCCCCTGGTGCAGGAACGTCTCTTGAGACTATTGAACACTTTCTGCTGCCTCCCGCCAGGTGGCTGCATGCTCAGCGGACGTAAAAGTCCGCGGCGGGGTAGTTGATATTGTCGGTTGCCGGACAGTAAATACTAGAGTAGGATAAACGTCCGGGGGAGGGTAATGGCATCGGACTTTATATATTTTATATATATATATATATATATATACATATACATATATATATATATATTATATATATATATATATATATATATATATATATATATTTTTTTTTATTTTTTTTTTATTTGTAATTCCCGGACTTTTGCGGTTCCCGGACCAGTGCTCCCCCCTATTAGTCCGGAAAATCGAGGTTTGTGTGTGTATATATATATATATATATATATATATATTATATATATATATATATAATATATATATATATATATTATTTACATTTGTGCCTATAGCGCCTGTAGGCAGTGGTGACCCAGGGCTTGGATGGTAGGCTCTTGAGGTTCACTTGAGGGCTCTGATGGTTGGTCCTCGCCCGTGGTGGCACAGGCAGGATTCTTATAGTGACGCCTGTGATTAGAGGCTCATGCCGCCCCCCTGTGTCCTCCGATGCACTCGCAGTTGAAGGTAGAGTTGATGGGCAGGGCATGTGGGTGTTCTTAGGCCACTCGACGGTGCAGAAAGGTTTTGGTTTTCTTCGGGGATCAAACTCGGGTCACCGAGAACACCAATCGGAGACGCTAACCACTCCGCTGCCGCCTCCCCAAATATGTGAAGATAGTAAGAGACAGATGGGTTAAGTATCTTGAGAGAATGAGTATCATATCAGACAGACACCGCCTCCCCTTCTTTCGGGAGGCGGTAGCGGAGTGGTTAGCGTCTCCGACTGGCGTTCTCAGTGACCCGAGTTCGATCCCCGAAGAAACCCAAAACCTTTCTGCACTGTCGAGTGGCCTAAGAACACCCACATGCCCTGCCCATCAACTCTACCTTCGATTGCGAGTGCATCGGAGGACACGGGGGCGGCATGAGCCTCTAATCACAGGCGTCACTATAAAAATCCTGCCTGCGCCACCACGGGCGAGGGCCAACCATCAGAGCCCTCAAGTGAACCTCCAGAGCCTACCATCCAAGCCCTGGGTCACCACTGCCTACAGGCGCTATAGGCACAAATGAAAAAAAAAAAAAGACAATTTAGATTCAGATCTGGGAGTTCCTTCCTGTACATCTAACCTGCAATGTTTTTACTCAAGGGTGATCGACGTAGTACAGGGAGGTCCTGAAGATACGAGCAGTTAGGTTCCACTTGGCATACTCGTAAAGCCAAATCTCGTATAACGAAACACATAACTAATGGTAAAATATAGGTTTGGTTCCAGGACCCCATCAATAAAAATAAATTTAAAAAAAGAAATGTTTTTCAAGCTAAAATAAACTATAGCAAACACAACAAACACACAGCGTCTATACTACCCACACTGTACTACCTATTCTGTATAAAAAGCATTCTGAAAGAGAAAATAGCACACAAAATAACATAACTGCACATTAATTAAACATAAAACATGCATAACAAACAAAAAAGACGTTGTAATGTAGGGGACGCCGCGTGATACAAGAGAAGGTAGTGTGGTGGTCCCAAGGTTGGGGCCGCACACCTGCTAATTACCCCTAAAGGTCAGGCCGCGCCATATGCTTAATTACCCTTCAGGTCACGCCTTGCTAGGGGTGACCTGACTGCGGTCCCAAGGTTGGGGCCGCACACCTGCTAATTACTCCTAAATGTCAGGCCACGCCATATGCTTAATTACCCTTCAGGTCAGGGCTTACTAGGGGTGACCTCACTGGGGTCAACCAAATCCCCCTTTGTCCAGCCCGGGAGTGGTAGGGCGCGAATTTTGAACTTGATAATTTTACTTACCCGTTTGAATGTCGTATCATTGGATTTTCGATCTCGTATATTGAAAATAGACCCTAATTTACACATCTCGTATCATCGGATTCTCGTATACCGAATGCTCGTATAACGGGACCTCCCTGTACAAGAATAGGATGGATGGGTGGATTGTTCTTACTTTGATCTGAAGAAAGCATTTGATAAGGTATCCCATAAAAGATTGTTGTGAAACTGGAATACGAAGGAGGACTGGATGGGAATGTCCTGAAATAGATGAAGGACTACCTAAAAAGGAGACAGATAAAGAACCGTAATAATAGACTGGCATCAGGGTGGAGAAGTGTGCTAAGCAGAGTATAGTAGAAACTACTTATAACGGAATTCTCCACAGCAGAATAGCAAATCTATAACAATATTTGCTCTATAGCAAAAAATTTCCATTCCGTTATGAAAATTCCCGATAACAAAATTTTCCGTAACGGAGAACGATTTTCCATTAGTGTGCATGTCGGTGCATGTGAACGGCGTCCTATGTAAACAAAGACCGCCTGCTGAGCCTCTGCGGTGCATAATTCTGCAAAGAAGTGCAGACCCCCTAAATTTAGAGGCGAGTTTTTATTATTTATTATATATATATACACACAACCCTCGTTTTCCCGGACTAATAGGGGAAAGCACTGGTCCGGGAACGCAAAAGTCCAGGAATCGCAACAGTCCGAGGCCATTACCCACCCCCGGACGTTTATCCTACTCTAGTATTTACTGTTCGGCAACCGCTAATATTAACTACCCCGCCGCGGACTTTTACATCACTTTGTTGTTGTTTTTAGGGCTGCGAGGATCCCTTGGGGAACACTATGAGCCCTGGTGATGTCCTATGATGCTATCACAGGTGCTGTAGTTGACCTGTCTTCCTCAGGAAGGCACAGGTGAGGCGGATGACAACGTGTTGCCAGGAGGGGGGACGCCAGCCGCCGCCAGCAGGGTGGGCAGGTCACAGGTGGCGACTTTCAGGGCGAGGAGTTGAGAGCGTAGCACTACACGGTGGGAGTGGAAGAGCGGACACTGCAGCAGAAAGTGTTCAATAGTCTCAGAGACGTTCCTGCACCAGGGGCAGTGGGGGGTCAGGGGACTGACGGAGGCGGTGCAGGTGAACCGTGAGTGTCGTGTGTCCAAATGTAAACAATACGACCGCTGAGCATGCTGCCACCTGGCGGGAGGCAGCAGAAAGTGTTCAATAGTCTCAGAGACGTTCCTGCACCAGGGGCAGTGGGGGGTCAGGGGACTGACGGAGGCGGTGCAGGTGAACCGTGAGTGTCCTGTGCCCAAATGTAAACAATTCGACCGCTGAGCATGCTGCCACCTGGCAGGAGGCAGCAGAAAGTGTTCAATAGTCTCAAGAGACGTTCTGCACCAGGGGCAGTGGGGGGTCAGGGGACTGACGGAGGTGGTGCAGGTGAACCTTGAGTGTCGTGTGCCCAAATGTTAACAATACGATCGATCGCTGAGCATGCTGCCACCTGGCGGGAGGCACGGACACTGACCAGGGGTGACAGGAGACGCTCGGACCGCCGGACAACTTTGTCGATTTACGGACTGGACCAGACATTTGTCCGGGACTCTGACATATCCCCGGACCTCGGATTTTGTCCGGCAAATCAGATATCCGGGAAATGGAGGTTCGGGAAAACGAGGGTTGTGTGTACGTAATTATATTGCTATATTTAATTTATAAATGTGTTTACAGTGTTGTAGCATCAGAGTGTAGGCTTCAGATCACACCGAAACTCACACAATACCCATAAATTGGTGCTGTAGCAATGGGTTCTGGCAATCACTCTCTATAGCGGAAAATTCCCTATAACAGAAAGGGGGTTGGCTGAATTATTCCATTATAGAGATTTTCCACTGTACCTCAAGGCTCGATATCAGCACCTGTTATGTGCCTGATTTATGTTAATGACATGGTGACTGATTTGAAAAGTTAGGTGAGCCTGATTGCAGATGATGTAAAAATTATGAAGAAGGTTAAAAAGGAAGTGGATTGCAGACTCCTACAGGAAGATTTGGATAGAATATATGAATGAAGTCAAAAATGAAAAATGGAATTTAATGCAAAAAAATGCAAAATATTATAATTTGGTAAGAGTGCGAAGAGGATAAGATGGAATTACAAAAAGGGAAGAGAGACAATCAATAAAGCAAGTAACGAAAAGGATCTTTGAAGTAATAGTTCAGGATGACTTATTACCAGAGAAGCACATTAATAGAATTGTTGGTGCTACATATAAACACCTAACACACATCAGAACGGCCTTTGTCTATATGGACGAGGACATGATGAAGAAATTGATTGTGGCCATGATACGCCCTAGACTGGAGTACACCACGGTAGTTTGGTCTCCGCACAAGGGGAAGGATGTAAAGAAGATAGAAATACAGAGAGCAGCCACAAAGATTGTTCCCAGCCTGTCAGACCTGACTTATGAGGAGACGTTGAAAAAATTGGGGTTGCCATTATTGGAAGAAAGAAGAAAAAGAGGAGACTTGATAGCAATGTATAGAGCTTTGTCAGGAATGGAGAGAAATGACAAAGAGGACATGTATGTATGGGACGTAGGAGCCACAAGAGGTCATACGAAGAAACTTAAGAAGACAAGGTGTTTGAAGGACATTAAGAAGTAAAGTTTTCTCTATCGATGAATTGATATGTGGAATAGCCAGGACAGTGAAATTATAGATGCCTAGAGTATTCATGTTTTTAAAGCTAATATTGACCAATTGAGACAAGGAGACGGGACCCAACGAGTATAACTCATTTCCCGTATATCAATCAATCAATCATTGGGGGCATACGCCGGGGGGCGCGTCGCCTCGCCCACCCTACGAACCCTCACGGGTCAACAACATATTTCCATGCAGGATCCTTTCCCATACCAGACATCTCCGAAACAAAATTTGCCCCACCACGAGCCTTTGGGCCCCCTGTGCCTCCTCACGCCGGATTGGTCTCTTACAGAAAAAACCCGATGGGAAGCGGGTTTCGGTAGCGTGCACATGCCCATAATACGAGGCGCTGTTTTATACGCATGTAATAGGCCTCATTCAGATCCCGTTTCAATCGCTGATGACACATTAGAAACTGGGAAAGCCAGAAATCGAGGTTTCCATTGACTTAGCCCTAATTTAGGTTTCTAGTCCGAATATCACATTGAATTGCTCTATCAGGTCAACTTTGACGATACAGCCTAGGCCTACCTGACGAGCTATACATATGCTAATCAGGGGTTTTGAGTTCAATCATATTTTTCTTAGATATATCGAAGTTACAAGCACAGACATCTACTAAGGAGATCCACAATTAGCCGATCAAATCAGATACGCTCACCATTCCAGGTGATTTCTAAAGTTGAATTTCAGTCATAGTTGAAAGCTGCATCTTACCGTGTTTTGTCAGTTTATTGTGATGCTTGGCGCGACGGTCATGCAGGAATAATCCTGACGTTTTCTGCTACATCTGTCGGACAATACCGCTGTCGGGGCAGGAAGAATCCAGGATTTGCTGAAGCGCGCCTACGGGCCTACTTAAGCAAGCTGCGTGACCAAGATGAAGTCAGCAGGAACCGTCACTGTGTCAAGACGTCTGCACAGGCATGGCGGGCGGGGATGACGGAGAGGGTGCGGAAAACTGATGATTTGGGAATGTAAGTTGGAGGGAGCCGTTTGACCATGCATCGGATTGTTACTTGCGCCATAAACGTTAATAGGCTCAAACCGGAAGTAATCGGCACAGCCCAGTACCCGGCCGCACTGGCGCCGTCACGGTACTGCGAGAAATGTCCTAAAGTAACAACGTTCACACGAGCTTCCTGACAGCGACGACCGAGGCCGACCAGTAGCACGGACGAGGAACAGAAGAAGAGTATGAGCACAAGATAGTCCCAGCCTTTTCACAATTAGGCTTACAGATCATTGTCGGGATCTCGCTGTCAGATTCCTCCGCTGTTTGCCGCCAGATCAAACGGAAAAAATTACTTGGCAAGGACGCGGGTATCACTTTCTTTCTAGAAGGTCATTGAGGCTAAAATGGTTTACTTCTCAGGAGAGACCTCGTGTACTGCGAGATGCCGCCTCTGTAAACTCGGCGCTCCTCAATACGATCCGCAGAGATTGGCGATCTCTCTAAGCGTAAAGTTCCTTTAGAAGTGGTGTGCTCCTCCAATGAACCATTCGCCTCAATCCCTCTTGCGCACTTCCACACTCTCAAGAGCGAAATATGAGCAGTGAAGTAGTGCTCGCAAAATCCAGTGAGCAGCATCCAGATATTCGATCGACTTGAAGATGGTTAACTGATTGCTTGGTCAGAAGATCGGGTAGAATTACCAATGCTTTTTATATTGGAAATGTATAACAAACCCAGCACTTTTGTAAAGAATTGGTAGGCCGCGCGAAGCAGGAGTACATGGGGCAGAGGGAAAATAAAACGAACCTATGTAACGGGAAGGATTTTATGATCCCAGCTACTTGAAGCTTGGGTAAATGAAAACAGTTCGCGCTCTGGACAGGATGAGGTGCTTCAACTACCTTGCCGAGGCTTGCGGAATGATGAGAAAGTGAGGCCGGCATTTCGGATGCCAAGATACGCGCGTATAGGCCGCACAGAGGTCAAGGACTCGATGAACAAGATAGAGTGCAGCGCGCCCAAAGATTGTTCCGGGCCTGAACCTCTTTGGAGAACTGAAGGAAAATTGGGTTGCATCTTAAGAAGAATGATAAAGGGGCTTGAACAGTGTATAGAGTTGTCAGGAATGCACTTCCTGATTGACACATGGAGAATGTTTATGAAAACGTGGGGCGAGAGGCACGGAACTGAAGAAAGGTGTCTCAGGACTTTCCCAAAGGAGAAGTTCCTGGAGTGGGATGCAGTCATGATGGGGACTACGCTGGTACGTGAAGAGAGACACTAGCAGCTTCACTTTAAAGCTAATTGACAATGCGATAAGGCCGGGACCAAGAACTATAACTTTTCCGAAACCCATTCTAACAATCATTGGGGCATAGCCGGTGGGCAGTCGCCTGCCCACTAACACCAACTCCATTGGGATACGCGTTTGATTTCTGATGCAGCCTCATACCAATCAGTTCTCAGCTGATGATCCAGATTTTTTTTTTACGAAAGCTCGTTTTTTCTTCTCTGCAAAACGATTGCTCTGAGAGAACCCGATGGATGTTCGGTTCGGGAGCGCCAAACAATGTCCTAAGCAGTTGGCAACCCGGACGATTGTTAAACCTTGTTTTTCATCTCACGGTGCAATCTGTTCGGACCCCGCAATATCTGACGAGACCCCATGATTTACCAAGGGCATGATCGTTCCAAAGTCATTATTCGTCTCCTTTCACAATCCATAGAGTCCAGTCTGGACCAAGCGAGCTGGAACAAGCGACTTGGTCCGTGCACAGTTGTCACAATGCCAATGACTCGCGAGCGAGTCCCTAATACGGGATCCAATCCGCCGTAATCCATCTAAGACTTCTTGTGACCCGCCGTCATTATGGACTGCGCTACCAAGGTATGTAAAACTTTCCAAGATCTCAATGTCCTCGCCACACGCATGAACAGACTGTACTGCTTCATCTAGTAAGTCTCCAAACACCTGGACCTTGGTCTTGAGCCAGGAGACCTCAAGTCCCAAAGGCTTTGCCTCCTCGTGCAGCGCCTCGAGGGCCATCACCAGGACCTCCAGCGACTCAGCAAAGATTACTGCATCATCGGCAAAATCAAGATCAGCGATCTTGGTGTTGCTGACGGATGCTCCACAATCACTTTGATCTACAACCTTGTCCAATACCCAGTCCATACAAGCGTTGAAAAGTGATGGGGCAAGGACGCACCCTTGCCTCACTCCTGTATTCACTGGAAAGAAGCTGGATACACCTGCCCCACACTTCACAGCACTCTCAGTCCCAGAATACAGACCAGTCATCAAACCAATAGTCCTTGCAGGAATCCCTCGAAGTCGCAGAAGATCCCAGAGTGACTCACGATGCACTGAGTCAAACGCCTTCTTGAGATCAACATAGGCTGCAAGCATCCCCCGTCGAAACTCACGTCGGCGTTCCACCAGGACACGAAGCGCTAGGATACGGTCCGTTGTTGACTTACCAGGCGTGAACCCAGACTGCTGAGGTCTCTGATGCTTCACCAGATGACTGCGAATCCGTGTCAGCAATAGATGGGCAAGCACCTTACCTGGTACACTGAGCAGTGTAATACCGCGGTAATTGTTGCAGTCCTGACGGTCCCCTTTCCCTTTCCAGATAGGGACGACCAGCCCCCTTTTCCAGTCAGGAGGAATGGTACCTGATTGCCACACGGCAGTCAGGACAGCATGCAACCCGCGGATCATGGCCTCACCCCCAGCTTTGAGGAGCTCCGCACTGATATTACAAACACCAGCTGCCTTTCCACCCCTCAACTTTACTACAGCCTCTCTGACTTCGTCAAGAGAGGGTGCGGTCTCGTCAATGGGAGGATCGGCATCCACTGCCTGTAACCCAGTGGTGTGAAGCTGCTGAGTTGGAGGGTCCACCGTGAACAACTGCCCAAAGTACTCAGCCCAACGAGCCATCTGCCCATCCGTGTCCGACACGAGGCACCCATTTGCTGTTCGAATAGCACTCGCCTGAGAAGGAGACTTGGAACGGAGCTTCTTCAGGGCTCGGTAGGCGGGTCGGAGGTCATTAGCGTTCAAATGACCCTCGACATCCTCAGCGAGACTCCTGACATACCTCTCCTTGTCTCTCCTCAGGAGGGTTCTAGTCCGGCATGACAGCCCTGTGCTGGTCCTGGTTCCCAGCCAGCCTGGCAGCGCGACTCTCCTCGATTTTCTCCAGCGTTTTCTCCAGACAAAACCACGCCTTGACCTCGTGCGCTCCTCAATACACTCCTTGGCAGCCTGTAGAGTTTCACGTTTGAAGGTATCCCACAGTTCTACAGGATCCCCGAGAGCACCGAGCACATCAAACCGATTTGAGACTGCCACTGCATACTCATGAGCAAATGTCAAGTCCTTCAGTTTCTCAAGATGAAACACAGTATGGTTACCTCTTGAGATTCTTCTGGACTTGACATGAAGCTTAAGTGTAGCAACAACAAGTCTGTGATCTGTTCCAAAGAACTCAGCACTCCGGTAAACCCTGCAGTTCTGGAGGATCCTCCAACGAGTACTAACGAGGATTAGGGTGGTCCTTAAAAATAAAATTTCGAAATTAGACCGGGACGCCCACTAATATTGTTCCTTTTGTGGTAGAAATAGGCCTTAAAAAATATATCAAATAAATATTAATATTTAGAGGTCGCCCAAGCAACTTATATATTTGTGTTAACAGTTTAGGTCCAGCACTGCGCAATAGGATATTCATTCAAAGTTTATCGGGTTTTGTGCCACAGAGTTCGTTACCATGGCAACGGTGGTTGTTTGATTGTTGGCACCGCGTGACGAGACTCCCGCGCAAAGGCCCCGGCTGTGCGGCGGAGGCAGCAGATTTGGTCTGAGAGGTGGTGGAGTGCGCTGCACGATTTTTGCTGCAGGTGATTGCCCTTTTGTACTAATGATTTACCACAAATTAAACTTTGTTTTATCCCATTGTTTATCTTTCTACGATGCATTATGACAATTGTATTGAACATTGAATCGAAAATGGTCGACTCGACTGTATATGCCCCCCCGTTGTTGTGTAAAACATTTCCCTCCCGTAATGGGTAAACGCCGAACGCTAAACGTTCCATTTGATTTTGCAGGATCGCAATGTGAGTCGCAATGACTGCTACTCGCGCAAAAACTTCAGTGTATCTGGTGGGGGTGGTCGATGATGACATTAAGGGATCTAAGCTCCCGTCTAAGCACCAGACTTTGGCATACTTCTTCAACCTTCACCTGGACGGCAAGATGCCTGTGAAAGATGCAGCAGCCCGGACTATCGATATAGTTGCGCCCTTCTGGAATTGCGCTCGGATTCAGATTCAAAAGGAACAGCGATGCCGTGAGAAGGTGCTCAAGCTCTTTGTCATGTGGCAGACACTCAAGAAGCACCGCAACCGTAAGTCGGCGACCCAGACGAACAACGAGAAAGCGTTCGTCAACGTTCTGGACGACCTATTCGACGTGGCGCACGCCGACGCGCTCTCCATTAAGAACAACGAGGACAGGGCATTCTTGCTGGCTCAACGTGAGAAGGGAAGGCGCGGTTGCATGACGACGGTGGACAAGACCCTCGCAGAGAAGGAGAAACGAAAGGACAAAGCCGAGAAGAGGACTGAAAAGCGACGTCGCTGCGCTGACGAGATGTCGGCCTCGACGAGTGCCGTGGCGACTCTGGCGTCTTCGTCAAACAGCAGCGATGCGTCGTCAGCAGCGGAAGAATCCGAGGATGAGGCTACCGGAGCCTTCGAGTGTACGGTATTCCCTCCGAAGCGCGGAAGGAAGGGGATTATGTCACCAAACTTGGCAGCCGCGCTGGACCGGCACAAGATCTCGGACCGACAGGCAGTGGCTGTCATCGGCGAGACAGCCAAGAGTCTCAGTCATGACATTCAGGAAATAGTGATGAACTGAAGCATGATTCGTCAGAACCGACTGCAGCATTGAAAGGAGTCCGCTATGAAGCTGAAGGAAGAGTTTGTCACGAGCGGGCCCCTCGTTGTCCACTGGGATGGAAAGCTGATGCCGGACATCACCGGGCACAGCTCCGTGGACCGCCTTCCTGTCCTTGTTTCCGGCAAGAGGCTTCTGCAGCTCCTGGGTGTCCCAAAGCTGCCGACCGGGACGGGTCGTGCACAGGCCGACGCCGTGACGCACTGCATTAAGGACTGGGGCCTCGAGAGCAACGTCCGTGCGATGTGTTTTGACACAACCAGCTCCAACACGGGCCGACTGAACGGCGCCTGTCTGCTCATCAAACGAGACCTCGGCGTCCAGCTTCTGCACCTGGCGTGTTGCCACCACATCATGGAGCTGGTCATTGGCGCCGTCTTCACGGCCTGCATGGGTTGTAGCTCGGCTCCGGAAGTGATGCTCTTCAAGCAATTCCAGGCGCAGTGGCGCTCCATCAACCAGGCAGACTTCGATGACGCTTTCACGAGCAACGACGTGATGCCCGAGATCATTGATGTGAAGGACGACGTTCTTCGCTTCATCGAACAGCAACTGGACGAACAGCAGCAGCGCGATGATTACAGGGAGATGCTAATCCTCGCACGTGCCTTCCTTGGTGGCGGTGTGACGGCGCCGTTTCGGTACTCGGGACCCATTCATCATGCACGGTGGATGGCCAAGGTCATCTACTCCTTCAAGGTATGGCTTTTCCGCCGCCAGTTCCGGCTCACGGTACGAGAGGAGTCTGGCCTTCGCGACATCTGCGTGTTCGCCGTCAGGCTGTACCTGAAGGCCTGGTTCACGGCGCCCCTCGCCGTCGCAGCCCCCAACAGCGACCTGGAGCTAATGAAGGCTCTGGCCGCTTACCCGAACCGGGTGATCGGAAAAGCGGCCGGAGCAAAGCTGGCAAAGCACCTCTGGTATCTTTCAGAGGACCTCGTCGGCCTCGCTCTCTTCGACCGCGCCGTCCCGTTTGCCACGAAGGCACTAATGGTATCGGCGATGGAGGTAGAGGCGGATGGGAGCAAGGACGACAGGCAGATCCCACGTGCCCAAGTCGAGTTCGCTTCTGTCATCGGCAAGACGGTGGCTGACTTCGCAACATCGAACTCACGGCGCATCTTCGAGCGCCTGAACCTGCCCAGCGGCTTCCTCGATGTCGCGCCAGAGGAGTGGGAGGATCGTGAAGACTTTAGGAAAGCTGTGGAGACGGTCCAGTGCCTGCACGTGGTAAACGACCACGCCGAGCGCGGTGTGGCGCTGATCCAGAAGTTTAGCGGCTCTATCACTCACGACGAGGAGCAGCTGCAGTTTCTCGTTCGTGTGGTCGACGAACATCGTCGCCGCTACCCTGACGCGCTGAAGCGTACCGTAGCCGGACAGTAAACAAACCTGCCTTGTACAGTGACGTACATAGTGAACACAACTGCATGACAGTCACAGTGACGTACACACTCACAGTGAACACTGAAAACGCCTGCTTGGTACAGTGTGTACGCAGTAAACACCTTTGTCTGATACAGTGACGTACATAGTGAATACGCCTGCCTGGTACAGTGAACAATACAAGTGAATACACAGTAGAAATGCATAAAACACTCGTTTAAGATGGCTATAGCTAACTGCTGTTGAGAAAGGGGAGATATAGATCAGCTATTTGGCATATAGACTGGTTATTGATTCAACTTTTTTTGGAAGGATTCAATCACGATTCATTTTGGAATTTAAATGATTCAGTCACCGTTTTATTCATGGATAATCATTTTGAGAAACTATTCTTTCCGATTCAACGAATCAAATTATATTTGTTATCCAATGTTTGATTCACCATTGAAATAGCATTGCAGTCTTTTTGATTCAATCAGTCTTGTTTCTATGTGGATTTTGATTCAATCATGATTCATGAATCAAACAAGTTGGTGGTGAATCAGTTCTTCTTTGATTCAAGGGATTTTGATTGATTGATTTCAATCGATTCAATCAGAGTCGACTCAATAACCAGTCTGTTGGCAAAACACCATAATGTTAATATAATGCGACGTTAAAAGTTCCTTGAGCGACCCCTAAATATTGAAATTTATTTTTTATATTTTTTACGTGACATTTCTGCCTCTAAAGGAATATTATTTTGGGGCGTCCCAGCAAAAAATAAAAAGAATATTTTCGCTCATATACCCAAGGACCACCCTAACGAGGATGTGGTCGATCTCCTTAGCTACCCCTCCGGCATTACTATACCATGTCCAGCGGTGCAGCTCTGGTCTCTGATACCAAGAACGTGCAATTCTCAACCTTCTGGACCTTGCAAAGTTCAGAAGCAGAGAACTGTTGGTGTTTCTGGTACCGGAGCCATGGGGACCAACACATAACTCGTAGCCATCTCTCACAGTGCCAGTAGTAGCATTGAAGTCGCCCAAGACAATGAGTGTGTTCCGAGGAGGACAGTGGTCTAATACAGAGTCGAGCTTGGCGTAGAACATCTCCTTCTCTTCAGTTTTACGCATCTCGGTAGGAGCGTACACTGCAACAAGAGACATGAAACCCAGAGTGTGTTTCATCCTCACCCGCATTATACGCTCATCAACCAGAGTAACCTCAACAACCGGCTGCGTTTGCGGGAGATGCCTATAGCTACCCCCCTTTCAGGGGTGACCATTGCTCATGCCGGCCCAGTAGTAGGTGAAAACCCCCCGTAGTCTCGCCACTGCCAGGCCTCCTCGTCTCAGAGATCCCACTATATCCCCCCTCGCCTATGAGCTCGCCCGTAGGGAGGTGTCGATGATGTCTAGGGGCTCAAAACGTTCCACGACCCCACAGAAGAACCCCCCACGGGTTGATCCCAGGAGTGTTCGGGGAGGCGCCGCCTCTCCCGCCCCGGCCCCCCTAAGAAAAATTTTGGGCTAGGGGCCCCACCACTTGATTTTTTAGAGTGGGGATTCCCGAGGCTTTGCCCCCCCTCGTCCTAGGCAGACCCTTCCCTGGTCGGATAGGAGGGGTCTGCATGGTCAGGGCCCCCCCCAAAGCCGGGTCGGGGGGGCCCCCCCGATTCCCCCGCCCCCGGGCCCCTACCTCTTTAAAATGTTTGTGGCTAGTTTTGTTTTACAGGGAAATAGGGCAGTTTTTTCGGTTTTTGCTAGTTTAGTTTTTACCGATTCACAACCGGTTATACTTTACCTGAATCAAGACAAGGGGAAAAGGCTACTACAATAAAGGAAGTCAGTGGAATCCTAGAGGTACATGATGAGAACAATGAACATGGAAGTAGAAAAGGCACTTCAGAATAGCATTGTAGTTCCAAATGTTGCTTATGTAAGCGAGATATGAATGTGGAATAAAAGCCAGCATTCAAGCAATGGAAATGAATGACTTGAAAGGTGCCTCTGGTGCAGAAAGTGTTTAAAGAGCATATATAGAAGATTTGTTATGTCTAGTAGTGAGAAACATGTGTTGTGGAGTATTGGAGGTGATGAAGCACAGCACCTGAGATGGTTTGGTCATCTGGAGAGAATGGGTGAGAGTGAACTGGCAAGAAAGATATTTTGCAGAGTGGACTGCATCCTAGTAGTGTGAAAAATTGCCCCTCTGTAAAGTGGGAGGATAGAGTGTGAGAATGTGAAAGAGAATAAAGAGACTGTGATAATGAGAGGACAGGAGTGTGCAAGGACAAGTTATATGTGCAAATGGAAACTTCTGTTATGGGAATGCTTTCAAGGGAGTTTTTAGGAATATGTGTCAGTCTTATTATTAGTGGTAGACCTCTAACTTCCCAGACAGATGCACAAGACTTAATCAAATTAAAATTTGGTTTTAGGACCCTTACTATCAAATTACCATTAGAAATATAGAAAGAATGAGCACTGCATGAACATTTTCACTACATTAAACTAAATCAGGGTTTAGCCCCAAGTCACAATCAAAGAGTGGTGCATAAACTTTTCTCTAAATGATAAGGCTAAACTTGAGGCATATTTTGTAGATGCATAGGATAGCAAAGGCGTTTGTTATTTGGCAAGTATTTCTTTCTGTGCATGATTCCTCAACGCAGAAAAGCAAGCACATCCCAAAGGCATTAGCTACGGGTCCTTTAATTCTTGTATTTATCTGACAAGCAAATATTCAATTGATAAGCTAAATGACTAAAACCAAACAAAACATTTTGGGTCCTCTTGCTGATAATCTGATTAATGTTGCAGATCGATAGTAATTGAAAATTCCTGTAAGATTAACAAAGATTGACAAATTCTTACATGGTAACATACCTGATAGAAAAAACTGCAAAGGATATGACTTGTCGAAATAAATCAAAAAGAATAATTGCACCTTATTGAAATCCACTGGGTCTGCCCCTCGTCCAATTTTACGATATGTCACCACTTTGGTATTACAATAAGAGCAGCATCAATATTTGAATATTTCTGAATTAGTACCATTTGTGTTCACAAGATATCTCAAATACAGGTTAACCAGTTTCTCAAAGTCCCTTAAGAGAAACATGTATAACAAACAAAATAAATTTCATGGTGTGTCAGATCAAAAATGAATTGCCCTTAAATGATAGGCTTACCATCTCCAAGTGTTAAGAAAGGAGACAATACTGACCTTTATCCACATCTACTACAAAAAATAATTTAATGAATTTCAGCATTATAGTTAGTATATTTAGTTAGTATATTGACAATATGCACCACATAATTACAACTCTCTATCCCCTACCTTTCACTCACACACAAATGAATGGCAGGCTGACCCCCACATGTCACAACACTTGCTGTATTCCATTTACTGGACTTTTTTTCTTTTTCTATCACACTCTCATGGGTTTCTGGACCAGACGTTAAAACTAATGGATGTCATGTAGTCCAATACTAGGCGGGAAATGGCTGTATATGTACATATATATACACAAGGGTGCATCAAAAAGATTGTGGGAAATATATGCAGTATCTGGCTCTAGTCAGGCCTCACCTAGACTATGCGGTTCAGTTTTGGTCTCCATATTACAGGATGGATATAGCCTTGTTAGAAACAGTGCAGAGAAGGATGACCAAAATGATACAAGGGATGCGTAACTTTAGTTATGAGAGGAGATTGAAGTTATTAAAATTACACTCACTCGAGAGACGCAGAGTAAGGGGCGATCTGATAGAAGTTTTTAAGTGGATAAAGGGATTTAATAAAGGAGAGGTAGGAAAAGTTCTTACGGCTTTTAACCAGGGTAGAACAAGAAGTAACGGATTCAAGCTGGAAAAGTGTAGATTTAGAAAGGAAATAGGGAAAAACTGGTTCACAAATAGGGTGGTGAATGAATGGAATGGTCTCAGTAGACAGTTAGTTAGTACGGAGTCATTAGGGAGGTTTAAAGAGGAGCTGGATAGGTTCATGGATGGGGATGAAAGGTGGATGTTAAGCGTGGGTTAAAGGTGGGTAGTGTTAGGCGACAGGAACTACCACGTGTAGGCCTCGCGGCCTCTTGTAGCTTCCTTATTTTCTTATGTTCTTATGTAGTAGAAGCCCTCTAACTTGAATTATATGAAGTTTGAGACTCCAATTTAAAGCAAATAAATGTACTATTACCTCAGATTTTTTTCTTCACCCCTACAGTTCTTATTTTATAGTTAACTGTGACTGGTCCAAATAATTCTTATTAACCCTTACAGTGCCAAGCCTGTATATATACAGACTAACAAAAACCCACGCGTAGTGCCGAGCCCGTGTATATATATGGGCTCGATAAAAATAATTCATAAGTTCCAGATTTCTAAACTTCTAAACCGAAGTTAGCGGCAATGTACTAGAATGGACTAGGGACTAGGCATCTTCCTAGTGGAAGGCGGCTGTGGCCTAGGTCGGTATCCCAGCCAGTGCTTTGTCAGAAGTGAAGGGAGCAACATGTCGCGTCACGGGTTGACTGCTGGTGAGGTCCTTCATTGCCTGTACGCTGAGGTAACTGATCACGATGAATGTAGTTACGACTCTGATGTGTCCTACGATGACGACATGGATGATAAAGACTACGTACAGCCAGATGAGGAAAGTTCAAACGATAAGTCCTGCTTGTCCTGTCTCCATTTTTACGATACGCTTGACCCACGTAATGTTGGTAACAGTGACAAAATGAGGAGGATCCAGGATATTTTTTATTACCCTAGGGAAATCTTCTGGTCTTCTTTTAATCCCTATCAGGACTTAGTGATTGATGAGAGCCTTTGTGGAGGGGAGATCTTAGATTCAAGCAGTACATCCCAAGCAAGCGTCATCATTTCAGCTTCAAGATGTTTGTCATGTGTGAGTTTAAACCAGGCTATATGCAAGATATCTTGCTTTACATAGGTGATTAGACTGAATTCGAACATAAAAGGTTGATTGGGATGTCGAGGGCTATGGTCAAGGCATTTGTTGACAGGTACCTAGGTCGAGGAGACATCATGTGCCTCGACAACTGGTACACCAGCTCGCTTCTAGCCAGGTACCTATTTACAAAAAAAACAGGTGTGTGCGGCACTTAAAGCATATGAAAAGGCACATGCCTAAACATAACCAAAAGCAACAAAAAAAAAAGGTGGTTTTCTTCACGGCCCAACATCACAGGTGCCACTATAAAAATCTTGCCTGCGCCACCACGGGCGAGGGCCAACCATCACAGCTCTCAAGTGAACCTTCAGGGGCTACCATCTGAGCCCTGAAGGTCACTGCCTACAGGTGCTGTAGGCCAAAATGTAAAATAAATTTAACATTTTTCTTTTTAATAATCCTTGTGACGACCTGGATGGACAAACGGGAGGTCAATAAGCTATCTACTGTGCATAGACCTTTCATGCTTAAGACATAATCAATTGACTGGAGAGACGAGCATTATCGTCATATCTGGAAACCCAAGAGTGTCATAGAATACAACCGGAAGATGCAACTCATGGACCACTCTGATGCCATGATCTCCAGCATTGACTATGCAAGAAAAACAATGAAGTGGTATATATAAACCTCATTTACACTTGTTGGACCTGTCTGTCCTCAATGTCCACATCCTTCATGGCCACGTCACAGGGAAAAAAAAGAGACCTTGGAAGAGTTCGCTCAGGAAGTCTGCCGGGAGATTTTCGCAGAGTATGCCACTGACCATGGATAGTAGCAACCTACAAGGGTTCCCGTAATAGACACATCTGTGCGTCTCAACGAAAGGCATTTTCCTGAGTCGGTGGGAAAACAACAGCCGGCAGGACCAGACAGCGCTACTGTCATGTATGCAATCAAAGAACACGCCGGACAAGGAGGCGTAGTGACTCTTCATACATGTGCAGGGAATGCGATGTTGGGTTGTGCCTTTCTAGGTAAATTATATAGTAAAGTAAGTCAGTAAAAAGTAGTTTAGTTTAGTTTTATACGCTGCTGCCTAACAAAAAGGCTATTTGTGATTGTGTTACCAGTCGTGGGCAGTTGCGCCGCAAATTGCGCCGCTGCGCCAGCGGCGCACCTTAAAAACCGGCGGCGCAGCGGCGCCGGCGCGAAAATTCAAAAAACCGGCGCAACAGCGCAAGTCAAAAATCCGCGCTGCTGCCCAGCTTTAAATATAGCTCACGGGCCATAGTTTAATCTTTAATGAGAATATAGGTAACTGTGATGCCTATTATAAGTTGTATTTTCAATAAAAATGACTTTTATAGCCTAAAACTTTTTTGGGGGGCTAAATAGGTAGAAACTTTGGCACGGCACACAGTTTTTGTATAGGCATACTTAATTAATAGCGGCGCAGCGGCGCGCGGCGCAACTGCAGGGGCCAAAAATAGCGGCGCAGCAGCGCGGGAGCAGGTGGGCATCGACGCCGTCGCAGGGGCGCGGGCGCAAGTACCAAAATCAGCGGCGCGCCCACCTTTGTGTGTTACTGTGAAATTAATAATGTATTACAGGGAGGTCCCGAAGATACGAGCAGTTAGGTTCCACCTGGCATACTCGTAAAGCGAAATCTCATATAACGAAACACATAACTAATGGTAAAATATAGGTTTGGTTCCAGGAACCCCATCAATTAAAAAAAAAGATAAAAAAAAAGACATATTTTTCAAGCTAAAATAAACTATAGCAAACACAACAAACACACAGCGTCTATATTACCCACACTGTACTACCTATTCTGTAGAAAAAGCATTCTGAAAGAGAAAATAGCACACAAAATAACATAACTGCACATTATTAAAAATAAAACATGCATAACACTCACAAGTGGTAATGTTGTGTGGGGAGACAGAAGCTGGCAAGTACCAGCTGAAGAGTCCCTGTTTTCTCTCTCCGAGGCTCGAGAGAAAACAGGGGTGACTGCGTTTGCAGGGATGACTGGGTTAGAGTTCTTCCTCCTCCCCTTGATCACTTGGGGAAAGCTCCCTTCACACATTCCATAATCGAACCATGATAGCGCCAAAAATTTGATTATTGACGCTATCGTGAAATTTGGCCACGATAAACGCAGACCACGATAGCCTCACAACAATGTCACGCTGCCTGTACGTATGTGTCATGACGGTCGTAAGATGGTCACGATGGAGTCATGACAGCTGTAAGACTATGTCACGAATGGAAAATCAACGGTCATTTTGTCGTCACGATAGAGCTACGATAACCACGACTGTGCCATGACGGTGCCATGAACGTATCACGATAGCGTCAAGAGCCTCACACGTGGGTGAGTGTTGCCATGGTGATGGAGAAGGAAGGGGGGGGGTAGAGATGAAGGTGGGAGAAACAGGCGTGGGTACGTGTTGGTGATGGAGAAGGGGGGAAAACGGGGGAGGGGGGTTGTAAAAAAGAAGGGGGTGTTGGTGGGGAAACGGAGGGGAGGGGGGTTGTGGATGGAGAAGGCGTTGTGGTATTGGTGTGGATGTGAGTGGTTACAAGGGGGTGGGTGGCATCTCCACGTGGTCATTGGAGTAGGGGGTAGGAAGTAGGGGGAGGGTCGTGTCACCACGTGGTGATGGGAGTAGGGGGAGGGTGGTCTCACCATGTGGTGCTGGGAGTAGGGGGTAGGAATTAGGGGGAGGGTGGTGTCACCACGTGGTGATGGGAGTAGGGGGTATGGAGGTGAATGAGAAAGGGGGGAGAAGGCAGAAGAGGGTGCAAAATAGGGGGGGAAGGTAGGGATGAAAGCGCGCGCAACGGTTTCTTATCATCACGATAGACATACGACGATCACGATAGTGTCACGAAGCTGCTACATAGATAACGATAGCGTCACGGTAGACTTACGATAGCGCTGCGTTGGGTACAAAAATTGGGGAGATTCCCGATTTTTTAATGCACGCACTACCTTTTCGTGGCCTCGGCCGAGCGCGTCACGAGCGTCACGATCGGTCACGATGGACCCATAACCAGGACCATGACGGCGCTGCGCACTGCATTGTTGGCGCGTTCGTGGTTCCATTATGGAATGTGTGAAGGGGGCTTGGGAAGAGTAAAGATCCTCGGTGCTGCCGCGTGATACAATAGACTCGAGAGGGTAGGGTATGTAAGGGACAAGGGAGGGGTGCGCAGACCTCTTCCACTGCCCACAAACTCGTCTCTGCACATTTGAATCATTGTATATCGTCCAGGGATGTGAATTTTTGTAGGCCACATTGTCGTACCGAGCCACCAGAATTATCATATTTTCAGATTGATTATATAATTATCGTACAACCTTAGGTAAAATCATATAGTCAGTAAATGACTTTATAATTTTAGTAAATAACTTGTAATTTACTTTAGTAAATAACTTGGTAATTTTACTCACCCCAGTTTGAATGTCGTAGCATTGGATTTTCGATCTCGTATATTGAAAATAGACCCTAATTTACACATCTCGTATCATCGGATTCTCGTATATCGAATGCTCGTATAACGGGACCTCCCTGTATTGTGAAATGAATATTGTGTTATCGGGATGCAATGGAATGACCAATTAGTGAAGTATGTGAGGTTACAATAAGTATTTCAAAAGTGAAAGTGATAAGTGACTTATGATGTGCCACCCGTGTGTGACCCTGAAAAAATGCTCCCTCCCTTCACTGACTCTCGCCCAGCCTGTGTGATGTGTGGTGGTTGGATTAGCTATGATATACCGTACTATCACTTATATACCCTATGCATTACCATCTGCAACAATCAACACCGCAAGGATATGCCATATTCAGACAAACCTACATACCAGGCTGATGGGCAAGAAAACAGCCTAATCAACTACCACTTTGAGATAAGAAAACACTACTTTGCAGTTCTCATATCACTTTCTATTGGTATTGTTAATGTTTTCAGGTGAAATAGAGTTGAATAAGTGAGAGAATAAAAAAAAAGTATGTAAAAGGGCGTGTAAATTGGCACTGGGCGTGGGTCAGGGGTATAAATCGGCGGGTTACTCAGCACTCAGGCGGGTTAAGGCTAAATGTTTTTTAAAAATTGTTAAATAGAGAAAATACGCTTCGATGATGAGCAGCAATGTTGATGCCACGCTAGCACATAGCAGACTGATGCATCAGTGACGCTGCCATGCTTGTCATGGTGGTGGCTGTCCAAGTTCTTACCTGAAGTTTCATATAACTTGGACATGTCCGAGTTTTGTGAAATTTGCCCGTCCAAATTAATTGTCCGAATTAACAGTATTCTGTAATGGCTGCTGGGCAAGAGCTGGCTCAACTCCACCATTATCACTTCCTACTTTTTTTTCAGCTGTATATAACGTGTGTTTACTGATCTATTATGAGACTTTTTTCTATTGATATACATATGTTCCCTTTCAATTGTTTAAGTTAGAATCAGTATTATTGCACAATTCAGCAAACGATTGACCCACGCCCGTTAATAACCTTTATTACATCCCAATATGCCTACTCTTTACTGTATTCAACCTAAGTTCTCATATTTTCTTTACACTTATATTGCTTTTACAACATAGTATATGCAGTCTTTATATCATAGTTAGTAGTTGAAATCGTGCTTCTATGAGATGTTTCTGCATCCCAGGAGCAACTTCACCATTAACCATTAACATAAATGTAAATATTCGATTGAAATTATGCGAAACTTACATTATGCACGTTTCATAGGAACTTAACATTGCATAACTAATGAATAGACTGTATACTCTTTTCTATTTTTTCCTCATTTTCATCTACTTTTTATTCAAACCTTTAAGGGTTGAAAAAAAGTTTTATGCGAGGTTGTTGCACTTTACTAGAAATGCAATTCTACCCCATTATTTTCCAATTCATAAACTTATCCACTTAAAAGAATGGAATGCAGGAGTCAACACTTACCCATCACTGAAGGCCCCATTCCACTCTCGCTCTCCCCAAGGGTTCTTGAGGCGCACCATCTTCACTTTCTGGGCACCTCTGCAACAAGAAATGATCAGCTAAATGTTCTCTGAATTTAAATGGGAACTGATATGTATCAATCTCCTCATCTGCAATAATTATTATACATACTAGAATATTTCTAAATAAATGATAAAGCACTGTGAAATTTGTAAATTGTGACTGATGTTAACTGCACATTCAGTTGGCAGTGTGTGGCTTGCTTGAGCCTCACAATTAATCTACATTACAAAATATAATGTCTTACAGTGAGAAAAAATAACATCAAAATATATATATTTTTGATATTTTCAACAGTTTTCTGATGATGATATAGTAATGCATGAATAATGAGATAACATTGCTACTCCCCTCTTCTATGTGTAGCTACTGTGACCAATCAAGACTCGTTACAAGGTGTAGGGATGGAGAACAAGTGAGTCATGAAAGTATGTGTAAACAGAGTACTATGTGAGTGAAGGAATGAAATGAAAAGGTCTAAGTCACATACCACATCTACAATGAAAGAAAACTGAACCACAAAAAGAGTGACACGTAATTTATTCTGAATAAATCTAAAAGGAAAACAAATTTTTAATGAGGGGCAAACAAGCAAAATATAACATATTGTTAAGTACACACTAAGGCTGCAACAATTATTGATATATTGATTAACTTCTTGAATATGTTGAATTACAATTGTTACGGTACATACAGTTGGGGGACTACTTGCCAATACGTCCACAAAAATAAGCAGCACGTTACTCATCATCAGTTAAAACATATCTTCTAATACCAAGATGTGATGGATTCTGAGACAAAGTAGTAAACCATTTCAAATAAACAGCAGAGTTAGAGTCCCTGACCTGGTAGAAACTATGTATTTGATCTTGTCACCTATCATGCTGGGGTCTCTGTTCAACAGATAGATAATAATGGGCATGGGACACAAGCTGACAACTTATGACCTTGTGTAATGGCAGGAGCAGCAGACTAGCAATCCTACTCTCCTGATAGTGCATTCCATTAACCAGGGCCGGATTATGGACTGTGGGTGACCATGGGCAGGCTCTATGTCTAATGGACCCCTTTCAAGATGGAAAGTTAGTCATAAACTGCCTACATAAGTAAATACTAACTAAAAATAATTTGAAAGCAAGTGCACATCATAGTTCCGTCCTTTGTATATGTACCCCTCTAGCGTATTTATTCTGTAAAAAATAGGCAAATCTATGTATGTAGATCTTGTGTTCCTAGCTAGTGGATGAAACTTGAATAAAACATAGTTTATGGTGAGCACATTATTATTAACAGTCATAGGATAAAACTCAGTTCACAGTCCGTGTGTGGGGCCCCCAATCATGGGGGGGCCCTGGCAGCTGCCCATGCCTAGATCCGGCTGCCCTGTTAATTAAAAGGACGCGAGTGACAGGCATATTGGTGAGAATCATTGTCTAAAGACGGGGCTTAACAAAGAAAAAGGCTCTTCTTTCCAATGTCATATCACAAATATCAAACTTAGATTTCCTGAAAAAATGTAGATTCTTCTACTTTATAATGGTGTTATTTCCAGAACTCTAAGTCTTATATCTTGGCTGTGAGTAGAGAAAGAATAACACAGTAAATCCTCAACTATCTGGCCCCTGGGTTTCCGAAAACCCTAAGTATCCGGCAAAAATCTAGACCGCCCAAAAAAAGGAAAAGAAAAAAAAATCTAAGAAAATCAATAAATAATAACGAAAATCCAACCAGCGTAAGTTTTGAAATACACAGCCCCGCGGCTGTTTACTTTCGCTTTCTGCCACCGTGCCAGCAGCACCCCAATGTTAACAATGCCTTAGTGAGCGAATAGACTTTGCTTGAAAATTGCCAGTATTAAGTATAATTAATAGGGGAGGGGAGGCGGTAGCAGAGTGGTTAGCGTCTCTGAGAGTGGCGTTCTTGGTGACCCAAGTTCGATCCCCGACGAAAACCAAAATCTTTCTGCACCATCGAGTGGCTTAAGAACACCCACATGCCCTGTCCATTAACTCTATCTTCGATTGCGAGTGCATCGGAGGACACAGGTTTTATTTGTTTTTTTTTTATTTTGTTTTATTTGTTTTATTTTTACAGTTTTATTTGAAGGAGTGTGAGCGGTGAGAGGGAGGTGTAGTATCTTAGGGAGTCTGTCTATACACACAAGGATGAAGAAAGGGCGTCCTGGCTTTGTAGTTTATTTGACAGCGAGTCATTGTACAACGTGGGGATAAGAGGTGTGTGGCGTGTGTGTCTCTGTGTGTCCTTTGACTGCTTGAATTACCTGGCTGGTGTTGCAGTTGTGTCGGCGAGGACAAGTCAGGTCAGCGTCAGGTCACCCTCGGGCCTCTAATCCTGGTCCCAGACAGGGGGTTGGCCTAAGCCGATGCAGGTGTGTATGTGCGTGTGTGTGTTAGCGCCGCTACAGTGGTAAGCAAGATGGGATAGGAGACAGCTTAGGCGTTTGTACCACCTCGACCCCTCAATCCTCACCCCTGTACCTCTACGGATAAGGAAACTGTATGAAAGAGTGCTAGTAAAATGGCTGCAATGGTACCTGTAGAGTGTAGACGGGACAAAAGTCTTCCACACGGTACACCAAGACCAAGACCCTTCACGGCGCCACACCGTCCGCCTCAAGGCCGAATCACACCATACCTTCATGGTGACATTGGTGACAGGGCACCGTCTCATCACATCCATTAGAATTTCTTACATTCAAACAAATAGACGTGTTACACTAATTGGTGCGCCGCTGTCATGGCTCCAATACATCACCGTCCTGTCACGTAACGGTTTCTGGGGAAGAATATTTTAACGTAATGAGACTGTGCCGTGCTGATAATTGTCGTTTTCTCAAGGCTTTATGTACCCAAAACAATGTCTTTTAGAGTTCAACTCCTCTTCATCCGACAGAAGTGCTATTAATGCAAATTTCTTCAAGCATAGCCTCTGAGGCACCATGTCTGCTTAGAGGGTGAGCAGGAACTGCCTAAAATGACGGAATCGTGACTAATAGTGTGAATGCAAGGCACGGCTGACGGAACGCTGCCGTGATTTCAGAGTGTGAATCAGCCTTCACCTGTACCTTCCTGAAGAAGACTAATCAACCCTCGCGACTGTGATAGATTCATAGGTGTAAACAAGGGTGAATATCGTCGATCCCGACAACGGTGCCCTTCAACAATTACAACAATAACAACAAGGTAGAGATGGTTACCTTACAGTGTTACCTAAATTTCTTAAACATTTTTGTTATTGGACAACCACCGATTTCGAGGCCGAAACTTAGTCCTCCTGAATAGTTTTGATGTGTTTTGAATTAATCTGGCTCTCGTTTTTATCGAAAATCAATGTTTGTTTACATGTGTGTATGTGGAGGGGGGGGGGGGGGCAACCTGCCCCTGCAGGTCCGCCCCGCAAACATTGCTATGCTTCACACTGCCATATTAATTATTGGTAATTTTCGTTTTTTCTCTATATCATCTGGTACTAAACCAAACACCACCTCTAACCTAACCTACTCTGATTTAACCTAACTTAACTTTCTGGCTGAAATAACGGTAGATTTTCGGTACTATAAGTAATGCCATTATTATTCAATTGCGCCATGGGAAATGGGGCTCAAAATACTCAGAATGAAGAAAGCTACACGATGGTGTAGGTAAGAGTCTTAGGACTTTTGAAAGCCCACTACCAAAATAATACCAATATCTATGCAAATTTTCAACAAAGTCTAAACACATAGCAGAAAAGCAACAAAGGCATACCTACAACATTAAATCTTAGCTGTATGTCTTATGTAGCAAAATATTAGAATATCAATTCGTAGGGGCATCCTGCAATATATAATGACCGATTTTGGTTACCCTGTCATTCCCTTTACATTTTAACTAGTATAATTTGTCATTCACATTCACTGCACTGTGAATATTGTATTTAGGTACATGCTCATAATCATTAATTTTGCTTTCCCCAAATCCTTTTTTTCTTTATAACTTTTGATAAATTTACAACGTTATTTTTGAGGGGAAAAACCCTCAAAAACACCAATATGTTTTTTCTTCTCAAAACCTCCTTGTATAATAGGGGTGCGTCTTATGCGGAGGTGCGTCTTATGCGCCGGCAAATACGGTATATATATATATATATATATATATATATATATATATATATATATATATATATATATATATATATACAGGAGAACCTCATTTAACCGGCATTTAAAACAACGGCATTAATCGACCCAGGCATTAATTAGGTATAATTATTTCAAAAACTGAGAAAATCGGCAGAAACTTAGTTCAAATTTGGCGGGGTACGCAGGGTTGGCAACCCTGCGCCATCTGGTGGTAGTGACGCGTAGTCTACCGTAGATAACAGTGAAGTCGCCAGGTCAACTTTTTTTTGTGTTTACAGTCGTGTGGTGGTGTTAATACTTACATCTCTACATCCATGATTTCAGGAAAGTTAGGAGGGGCTATCTGGAGAGTCTGTGTCATTTTGTGTCTTCATCTGTGTCATATTATGGCTATAAATGAACAAATGACAAAAATATCTACAAAGTGGGTACCAACAGAAGAGTCGCCATCTAGTGTTTATTTACCGAGTGTCGTACCGCAGCCGTCGTCGCCCGAAAAAAAACCGCGTAGTGAAATTTGAAACCGTATATACTTGCAGATACAAAGCATAAAACAATGCTGAAACAGGGTAGATTATACAGTCATGATATAAACTACTGATTATCATCTTCAGTGGCACATAAAAATCAGTAGTGATGCTATAATTCGTAATATATGGCTCCTGGCGACATTAGTGCAGGTGGCGACTTTACTGTTATCTACGGTAGCCGCCATAACACTTGTGTTGTGTGCCGTATATCTACACCTCCCTGTGCCGTTATTAGTGGACCAATGTGCTAGTTATCCATCACCAAGATGCCTAAGGTCACCAAGAAACGTCGGTGCAAGGTGCTAACCCTGAAGCAGAATTTCATGAGAAATTGGGTGTAGAAGAGAAGTGTGTGTTTTCTTCTGGATGGCTACAACGCTTCAAGGTTCGGCATGGGATACGGAAGCTTGATTTAAGTGGGGAACAGTTGTCTGCCAATGTTACGTCAGCCATTGAGTGAGTACAAGCGTCTTTACAGTATTCTATATGTTTGTATATGTTAATGAAACCACATTTATTAAGTAGGATGCATTTATTGGGATTTTGGGCGATTCCATAAGAGTAACTCTCAAAATAACGGCAAAATGAGTTATCCGGCATGCGCTCCCCCCCGAGGGTGCCGGATAAACGAGGTTTTCCTGTATATATATAAAGTATAAAGTACTCCTTCCCATATCCGTCACACCCTTGGTCCCAATGATGCCGGATAAAGGGAGTTCCACTGTACGTACTTGTATTTTCCACTTTCTTCAGTTTTACTATATCTCATTGAATCCTTTCCAATGGTGGCGTCATTTCTCACAAAAATGAAAAGCAGAAAGGAGCAATCTGCTTTGTACTAGATCAGTGGTTCTCAACCTGGGGGCCATGGCCCCCAAGGGGGCCATGGCAAGAATTTAAGGGGGCCATGGTGGGCTGTTGCAAATTATACATTTCTAAATAATGTTAGGAATCTGAATTAAAAAAAAACTTGCATCACTGTCCTGGCAAAGAAAATTTTCTTGTTTTAATAATTAATTGATTAATCATTAAGTTGACAATAAAATTTTGTTACATAATATTGTTACGAATGTGTGTGCATGTGTGTACGTATGTATGTGTGCGAAATTGTAATTGTTTGTGCAGTGTAGGTGTGATAGAAAACGCGGAGGAGAACGAACGCGTATGAGACGGGTGAGAGACACGGGCGGTGAGTGAGGGTGAGTCACCGGGAGACAGAGGGAGAGAGGCGATCGAATGATCTCAGTGTGGCCTGGGATATACCCTGGTATATAGATACACCATAAGCAATGTATCGCTGAAAAGATCAGAAGGTGAAAAAGATCTTGGAGTGAGGGTGAGCCCAGACCTCCGACCTAGGAAACAATGTATTGAGGCCAGAAATAGAGCTAATAGAGTATTAGGATTCATTACCAGAAGTGTTAAAAGTAGAAGTGCGGAAGTTATTCTAAAGCTTTATCTGGCTCTAGTCAGGCCTCACCTAGACTATGCAGTTCAGTTTTGGTCTCCATATTACAGGATGGATATAGTGTTGTTAGAAAGAGTGCAGAGAAGGATGACCAAAATGATACAAGGGATGCGTAACTTTAGTTATGAGAGGAGATTGAAGTTATTAAAATTACACCCACTCGAGAGACGCAGAGTAAGGGGCGATCTGATAGAAGTTTTTAAGTGGATAAAGGGATTTAATAAAGGAGAGGTAGGAAAAGTTCTTACGGCTTTGAACCAGGGTAGAACAAGAAGTAACGGATTCAAGCTGGAAAAGCGTAGATTTAGAAAGGAAATAGGGAAAAACTGGTTCACAAATAGGGTGGTGAATGAGTGGAATGGTCTCAGTAGACAGGTAGTTAGTGCGGAGTCATTAGGGAGCTTTAAAGGGGAGCTGGATAGGTTCATGGATGGGGATGAAAGGTGGATGTAGGTAGTGTTAGGTGACAGGAACTACCACGTGTAGGCCTCGCGGCCTCTTGTAGCTTCCTTATTTTCTTATGTTCTTATGTTCTTATGATATCATCACGTAAACATGTGGGTATAATTGATTCTGAACCATATACTGTGTTACTTATTTTGTTCGACAATTATAAATGCGGTCGCTGTTTTTCGTGTGTGAAATATTTCTTATTTTTTGGTATCATTGTTTTTCATGCTCATTCCCTACTTAGGTATTCCTGCTTTTTTTTTTTTAGTGCTAATATTGATGTGACTCGCTATTCTTCTTATTATTTCAATTGGGGCAGTGCTTCTCAAAGGAGGCGTGTTCTTGCTGTAGAAAGTACATTTCAGTTTGCTAGCTTGAGTGTGAATGTTTATCATCTTTACTCTCTCTGTGTGTATATTTGTGTATGACTGTGCGTGTGCTTAATTTGTGAGTCCATGGATGTGTTATGTATGTGGATATTTGTGTGTTTGTCATTTTATCACTTGTCCTATTTATCTGTCCTTCATTATCATTCTTTTGTCTTATCACTTAATGTTTGTTCTGATGTTCGGTCTTCTTTATTTTCCGTAGATTTGCGATGGCTACTAGTGTTAGTAAGAAGCAGAAGTACAGTGAAGAGTACATTAACTACGGATTTACATCAATCCTCGCTGATGGCATCGAGAAACCTCAGTGTGTACTGTGCTTCAAAGTGCTGGGGAACGATTCTATGAGGCCTAGTAAGTTGAAGCATCATTTGCTGACCATCCATCCACAGTATGCTGAGAAAGACCCCAATTTCTTCAGGCACCACGAAAGTAGTTTGGGAAAACAGAAACTGGATGCGACTGGTGCTTTCCAACAACAGACCTCAAGTGTAGTTGAGGCATCATACGAGGTTGCCCTGGAAATAGCGAAGCAAAAGAAGCCCCACACAATTGGTGAAACCTTAATCAAGCCATGTACTTTAAAGATGGTCAAGCGTGTTCTTGGAGATGCAAGTGAACGTAAAATTCAACAAATTTCCTTGTCAAACGACACAGTGAAGCGGAGAATTAATGAAATGTCAGATGACATAAAGGAAAAAGTGATACAGGAGATCAAATCGTCTCCAACTGGTATGTTTGCAATACAGCTGGATGAGTCAACGGATGCGAGTTCTTGTGCACAGCTACTCGTGTTTGTTAGGTATGTTTTCTTGTGTGATATCAAGGAAGAATATCTGTTATGTACACAGCTTGAGACCACCACAACAGCTAAAGATGTGATGGAAAAGCTATCTTCTTTCTTCAAAGCTAACAGGATCCCCTGGGAAAATTGTTGTGGAGTCTGTACAGACGGGGCTCCAGCGATGCTGGGATCAAAATCAGGGTTCCAGAAGCGTGTCAAGGAAGTAGCTCCGAATGCCAAGGGGGTTCATTGTATGATCCATCGTTTTGCACTGGCGTCGAAAACCCTCCCTGATGAACGTTGCAAGATCCTGGAGGCAGTGGTCAAATGCGTCAACTTTGTAAAAGCTGAAGCTCTGAACTCTCGCCTTTTCCAGAACCTTTGTAGAGACATGGATTCGGAGCATGAAGCTCTCCTCTTTTACTCCAAAGTGCGCTGGCTTTCCAAGGGCAATGTTGTGAATCGAGTGTTTGAACTTCGGGGGGAGCTTAAATTGTTCCTGGAAATGCAAGGGAAAGATGATCTGTTGAGTCACTTCAATGAGGTTTTGTGGGAGCCACGTCTTGCATATTTAGCAGATATATTTGAGCAGCTAAATAGGTTGAATCTGAAGCTACAGGGCAAGGAAAGAAATGTGTTTCACCTGATGGATTGTCTTCGTGGATTTCTTGCCAAGCTCCAGAATTGGCAAAGGAAAGTCGGTGCTGGGAATGTTGCCATGTTTGAAAACCTTTCAGCTGTCCTTGACGAGAATGAAGAAGATAGTCTGCTTGACCCATTACTTAAAAGTGAAATCACTCAGCATCTAAGATCCTTGGAAAGTGAACTTAATAGGTACTTCCCAGAATTCGAGGAGGAAGAAGGGAAGTTGGTAATGAATCCATTCTCTGGCACTCTTGATATTACTACCATTCCCAGTGATGTTCAGGACGAGTTCCTTGATCTCAAACATGATTCTGCTCCCAAATATCTCTATGAAGAAAAATCTCTGAAAGTATTCTGGTGTTCAATGCATCAGTCATATCCAAAAGTCAGTGAGATTGCACTTCGACTACTCTTGCCTTTTTCAACTACCTATTTATGTGAGTCTGGTTTCTCCACCCTTCTACAAATCAAGAATAAGAGCCGGAACCGATTGGATGTGGACCCCGACATGAGATGTGCATTGTCAGTGACACAACCTCGGATTCGTCAAGTGAATGAAAAGAAACAATATCAGCCTTCCCACTGATGTGTGATAAAATATGCAGAGATTAATTGAACTTTTTCCCAACCAGATTCAAATTTGCTAGTGTCCGCTAGTCTTTTGTAGGCAAGTGATGTAAGTTAAGCATATCACAGAAATCTATCAAATATAAGATAATTATGACTGTAAACTTTGTAATAAAGCAAGGGTGTTTTCTTCATCAACTTTTTTTTTTTTTTTTTTTTTTTTTTTTTTTTTTTGGCGGGGTGGGATTTGGGAGAAAAATGAAGGGAGCCACACGAATGTTGAGAATTCATGAAGGGGGGAATGGAGTGAAAAAGGTTGAGAACCACTGTACTAGATGTAATCTCCCCAC
The DNA here is from genome assembly GCA_016584305.1 of Chionoecetes opilio. Classification (NCBI taxonomy): domain Eukaryota; kingdom Metazoa; phylum Arthropoda; class Malacostraca; order Decapoda; family Majidae; genus Chionoecetes; species Chionoecetes opilio. Next base: position 155,717 of record JACEEZ010015425.1, on the reverse strand, counting down.
CATATTGAGAATAAAAGAAACTTTTAAACTGTACACAATACATCATAATAACAGTGGAAAAGAACGGAGCAAGGTAGTTATGGGATTATTCAAGCATGTAAATATAATGTGTGACAGATTATTCAAAAATTGGGTTGCAGCCCTAATGTGTACACGAACAAAATCATCTTCAAATACATCCCATAAAATGCTGCAATAATACAACAACTGGCCACTATTATCAAGTGGTCCCACCAAACTTCTGACAGTGAGAAAAAAGTATTTAGGCCTTTATGCATACACCAATTTCATACGAGTAACAAGGTATAAACAATAAGAATATATATTTTGGAAATCACTACTGATTAAACTGCTTCAAATACATGTACTTTAGGAAATTCTTAGGTATTAAATGCTATGTTCTGGCAAATAATCTATACATATTCTTACCAATACACCTCAAACTGTGAAATGGAACAATGTGCTGGTAGCTACATGAGAATTCTTACAGTGCAACATATAATTCTATGTAAACACACGACCTTTCCATTTTACCTCTTTGTGTAAGGCCAGCCATCAGGTGTATATGAAAGGTTAATGTCAATAGGAATATGACTGCACAGGTAAGGAACAAACAGAAAAGTATATTAACTTTTGGAACACGCACACACACACACATACTTTCCTAATCTTTGTATTTCATTAACTTCTCCTTCTCGGGCCCCTTACTCTTTCTTCTTCATTCATGACTTTGATTAGTTCTTTGACCTTACTGTATTTACCTAATTGTAACATGCAGGGCCTGAGCTATACTCGTGTGGTCCTGTCTCTGTATCTATATTAATCAAGTTGCAGTAACTTCATTGGCGACAAAGTAACAGGCAGGTGCTCACCTATGCAAGTAGGATACTATAATAACCAGTTGTATTTAATTGTTAGCCACTAATTAATCATAATTACAAGAATTATCAATAATTATGGGTACGTGTATAATGTCTACCTATAAGAATCATTAATATGTCAAAAAATGCTCTAAGGTGTAATTTATATTTTATTTTTCTTGAATAAAAATTATAATTAACTAATATATATATATATATATATATATATATATATATATATATATATATATATATAATATATAATATATATATATATATATATATATAATATATATATATATATATTATATATTATACATATACATAATATAAATATATAATTACTTAATACATTATATTAATCATAATATATATATAATATATATATATATATATATACTATATATAATATAATATATATATATATATATATATAATATATATATACTATATATATATATATATATATATATATATATAATATATATATATATATATATATATATAATATATATATATATATATATATATATATATATATATATATATATATATATATATATAATATATTTATATAATATATATTATATATATAAAAATAATATATATATATATATATATTAATATATATAATATATTATATATATATATATATATATATATATATATATATATATATATATATATATATATATATATATATATATAATAATATATATATAATATACATATATATAATTTATATTAATATATATATATATATATATATATATATATATATATATATATATATATATATATATATATATATATATATATATATATATATATATATATATATATATATATTATATATATATATATATATATATATATATATATATATATATATATATATATATATATATATATATATATATATATATATATATATATATATATATATATAATACACACACACACACAAGCCTATCTTTAACTTCTTACTTACATTTTGCGGAATGAATATCTTGATTGGTAACAAAGAAAGGGAGATAACTAATCTTTTTCTCCTTTCTCAAGTTTTCTAAATATGGATATTTCCTTGAGAACTTATCTAAATAACAATCACAAATACACAAAACATAAGAAAATTCAGATCATGCTCAAAATATCAAAACTTATCATTGAGGTACACATAAAAATACTTACTTAAAGATGGAGAAGAGGCCAGTATCTCCTATGTTGATCTTCCGACAAGCGGTGATCCCATATGCATGGCCCTTTACCAATCCCACATTTGTCCTCATCTCTGCCTCTTCATGGCTGTGTGGCTGACAAAGGAGTTCAAGTTAGTGCTGCTGCTTCCACTATTACTGCCAATTATCTTTTTACACTTCCACAAATACCTATACTATATGTTACACAGTTTTCAAGAGATGCTCACTATGTCCAGATGGTAATACTGAAGTGTGCAGTATGTCCCTAACATGTAGCTATCCTTGTTTCTAATTAGTGTTGTAATGGTACTCGTATCAAAGAATCATAATTTTCTAAAAGTGCAACTCATGCTGATCATTACTGCCACCACACAGCCAAACACACACAAAAGTTTTTGTAGATCTCAATCAAATTTACAAAAAATATGCACCATTCAACTTATTTTTCTGCTTCTTTTGGAGCCACATAATTTTTGTTGTCAGCATAACTGCATGCATGCATACTATACACCACATATATTACAAAAACATGTATTAGAGACTAATATAATAACAGATATTCCAAAATTCGAAGTGCTTCATCATTTCAATAAATTTAAATTAAATTGATCACAGCAACAAACACATGCACTTTACCTAGTTGTATTTACTTAGTTGTGATAAACGGGAAATGAGTTACACTCATGGGGTCCCGTCTTTTTGTCCCAATTGGTCAATCTTAGCTTTAAAAACATGAATACTCATGGCATCTATAATTTCACTGTCAATGCTATTCCACATATAAATGCACCGATAGGGAAAACTGTACTTCTTGATGTCCTTCAAACACCTTGTCTTCTGAAGGTTCTTTGTATGACTTCTTGTGGCACTTATATACATACCCCGTACATACATAATTTATACTTATTACCTATATACCATACGACCTCTTGCCTCCCTCCTTCAGGAGAGAAGACACCGCCGTCGAGTTATCGGAAAGGATGCCTGCTGTCATCCCCTGCAAGCAGTCGACAAACTCATGGAAGCCAGTTAGAATGCTCGGAGGCCCAGCAGGGTGATGGAACCATTACGCTCCTGAGTAGACCAGAGGCCTGAAGTATGAAGATCCAGCTGTAGAGCCCCAGCCTTCAGCGGACCCGTCTGATTACAACAGAAGAACGGGGAGTGAAAACTGAAAAGTCTGCACCCGGATGGACTACACCTCTGAGGACCACCCATCGAGGGCGACCCGTGTGAAGGGGCCCAGGGGACTAGATGGGAGGCAACCAACTGGTACCGATACCAATGATGGTGAAGCTGGAACGGAAGGGAGCACACCCTCCCTAGACCACCCGGTCCCGAGATAGGAGCCATGACCCGGGCGAAGACACGTGTAGCCATGGAAGGCCTGAAGCAGACCACACGAACTGATACGCGTGGATCCTCTACACAAAACAAAGATAGCTTCACGACATGGGGTGTAAATGGATCAGGATGTAAGCGTCCTACAGATCCAGAGACACCATCTAACCATCCTGCCTGATGGAGAGGACGTATCAGAACGTTTCCATCGGGAATGGTGTCCTGCAACCTAACTTGTAGAGCAGCGACAAGTCAATTACAGGGCGCCCTGTCCCCGAGGGTTTCAGTACCACAAACAAGCGGCTGCAGAACCCAGGATCACGAGGAGCCAGTCCCACAGCACCCTTGGCGAGGAGAAGCTGGACCTCATGAACCAAAGCTAGGCCCTTCGTAGAGTTATAGGAGTAGCTCATGAAAGAAATAGGGACATTGCTGAGTGGTAGCTGAGTCAGAACGGGACCTGGAACCGCGTACGAACAGCGACCGCCACCCAAGCTTCTGCTCCCAGCGACAGCCACCCGCTCAATCTCCGAGCTAGACAGCTAGACAGGTAGCCGTTCAAGGGGACGAGGGACACGACTCCAACCTCCAAGAACCCCGTCCCCTACCATTTCCATGGGAGGGTGGACGAAAGGTCTCGGAACTCTTAACCTGACGCTGACAGCGGCTGGCAGTGGTTCCGCACCTGAGCGTTGGAAGTACTGGAGGGAGGAGGAAGAGGCAGATATGCCACCTGCACTCGGATTGGAGATATGGAGGACTTCTGCAATTAAGGGGCCGAAAAGGCAGAGGTCACCCTTCGTTGAGACCACGGCACAAGTGTCTCGATCCGAACTGAACGAGCACCGCCCGGAGAACATCTACGGATAAAACATGCTCAGAGTCCAGAAGCTCAGGAGGACACTGCTTATCCTCAGGTAGGAAAGAAGGCAGGAGGAATAAGCAGAAAAGCCCTCCAACGGCAGGGGACGCTACGTAGTGGACATGCCCGACCTCGCATTCATGCCCTCGGCCAGGATGGAGAAAGGGTAGGGGACTCCCAAAGCCTGGCCATCCGCTAGGGCAACTGTCACTCGGCAAGTCCGCAGCATCCTCGGCAAACTGGAAGGGAAGGAGCACTTGTCCCAGGCAGCAAGAAGAATGTGCAGTCTGCCCTCCCCTCCATCATGATGGCATGGAGGTTGCCCACCCACTCCAAAAAGGGGGCCAAGGGATGCAATTGATGTCCTGGGGCCCAGAACTCTCACAAGGGGGGCCTAAGCCCATTCCTAAGGTGAGACTGAGATGCCCCTAGACTCAGGAAAGAACACTTATACAAAAAACGTGGGAAAAACCCAGCCACTGATGTAGGAAGGACCATGGAGGTAACTGGTAGGTGCTGAGACGATGAGGATCGTGGGTGTAAGAGCCACCAGGAGACTGATAGGAGGATACAGACAGGAGACTGTACTGATAGCTTGCTTTTTATAAGAAATACTAATATTACGTCTCGACTATCCGAAAGTTTGAATCAACCAAGGTGTGGAAATTATCCACCAACCACCCTCTCATAATTGGTAGAGTGGTGGTTTTGTTTCCCCCCCCCCCTTGTGAGTGAGGTATTTTCCGCTCGTCATAGGAGGGTGCGTATAGGGATGTATATATATAATTTAAATGGTAATGGGTAATAATTAAGGTAATTTAAGTAAATGATAAATACTGGGATGGATAATTGAACATTCCCATTATTATTAAGCATTTGCACCATAAATAATTAGCACCTTGGTTTGAAGCGTGGTCAATGGTCATTGGCTGCCGCCCATTAGATATTAGCCACTGAGATTTAGTACACGTGGCATGGTGGCGGTCTTTCACCGCCGCCCACAGGGAGAGATCAGTACTATTCCAGACCCTATCGAGTTAACATCTCTTCTCTGATTAATGAAGAGATTTTGTACATACGTTAATTTTGTACATATAAGTGATAAAACAATAGGACGTGTTTAGAATCAACACAGATAACAATCCGCCGCGTCAAGATAACAGGGTTATGAAAACCTGACGCGATAACAAAGCACTCGCCTCCATCTCTCCGCCTCTGTACTTCACGGGCGGTCTGATCACGCGCTGACCACTTCGGATCACAAGGACAGGCAGTATTGATACAAGCCTACGTAATTCAACCCTACTATCCACCGATAAGTATCCTAGTTAATTGATTAGTTAGGGTATTGTGTCGGAATGAGATATTACATGGGTTTTGATTAGGTAAAACTCACATTAAATATATGTATGTGACATAAATTCCCACACAAGGGTTGAAAAACTCGTGTATGCCCCTGGCCCCATAGCACACCCAAACTCACTATAAATGTACTACAGTACAGGAAAACCTCGTTTATCCGGCACCCTCGGGGGGGAGCGCATGCCGGATAACTCATTTTGCCGTTGTTTTGAGAGTTACTCTTACGGAATCGCCCAAAAGCCCACAATTATTTTTATTTATTTTTTATTTTTTATAAACATCACAAGGAACTGGCCAAGGGCACAACAAAAATGGGTAACACAAAGCCCGCTTAGTTGCCAGTCCCTATAAAGAAGACAGTAAGAGAATAAAATAAAAAAGAGGGGTGAGCCAATTTAGTTCGGGAGGTGTCTTGTTACTCTTCTTTTGAAAAGATTGAAGTCATAGGAAAGTGGAAAACTAGAAACAGGAAGAGAGTTCCAGAGTTTACCAGTGAAAGGGATGAAAGGGTTGCCAACCCTGCGTACCCCGCCAAATTTGAACTAAATTTCTGCCGATTTTCTCAGTTTTTAAAATAATTATACCTAATTAATGCCTGGGTTATCCTGCTGAGTGCCCCTTTCTACCCCGCACTCCTCGTCAGGATGGACAAGCTAGTCCTCATGTCGCACGCCAGCAGCACGAACACTCTCCTCTCTTTTTTCACAGGATATCTCTGATGGGCTCAAGCTAGCCCGTGGTCCTCCCTGCTGGAAGCCCGGAAAAAAAAAAAAAAAAAAAAAGCCTGGTTCGATTAGTGCCGTTGTTTTGAGGCTGCCGTTGTTTTAAATGCCGGTTAAATGAGGTTCTCCTGTATAATACTACTTAATAAAAAATAAATAGTGCTTATAATATGTATTATAGCACCGAGTTTCGCGCCTAATCGGGACCGTTGAATCGGCACGAAACTCAAATCTGCAAGACTATATGCATTGAACCTATGGGAAATAAGCTAATTGGGACCCAGAGCGGTATGATTTCGATATTGGGCACTAAAAAACTAATAAATTTAACCTACATCATCATGTAGATCTTTCCATCCTGCGTACTTCGAACGCCCATTTCCCATGGCGCAATTGAATAATAATGGTGATACATATCATGTACACTAGGGTCCCACATAAAACGAGAAATTGGTCGATAAACGAGGTCGTTTTATGTGAATTCGCTCTATGTGAAACACATAACCTATGGGAAAAATTGATATTGGTCGATCGGTCCTCCCGTGCATACCCGTACATTTATACTCATTCACACCCATGCATATCAAAACATATATAATTGATAAGTTATGCATATAAATGATGAAATAGGCATATTGTTGCTTACCTTAAATTTAATAGGGATTATCTACATCGTCACATTGGTCGGGGCTCGCACGATTACAGTTGATAGCTTGTAAACAAACCCACAACAACGAAAGTGTACTGTCGAATGAAAGCCATCAATAAATTACGATAACTGACAATATCGTGAATGGATCACAACATATATCCTTCACATGAATGTTTTTTTGGAAATTATGGACGAGAACTGCGCGATCGCTACCGCCGTTACATCGGTCAGAGTTCGCCCGATCACAGCTGATAACTTGTAAACAAACCCACAAGAACGAAAGTTGCCCCTGGTGCAGGAGCGTCACTGAGACTATTGAACACTTTCTGCTGCTGTGTCCGCGCTTCCACTCCCACCGTGTAGTGTTACGCTTTCAACTCCTTGCCCTGAACATCACCACCTGTGACCTGCCCACCCTGCTAGCGGCGGCTGGCGTCCACCCCTCACGGCAACACGCTGCAATCCGCCCCACCTGTGCCTTCCTGAGGAGGACAGGTCAACTACCGCACCTGTGATAGCATCATAGGACATCACCGGGGCTCATAGTGTTCCCCAAGGGATCATCGCAGTCCTAAAACAACAACAACAACGAAAGTGTACCCTCGAATGAAAGCCATCAATAAATTACGATAACTGATGATATTGTGAATGGATCACAACATATATCCTTCACATGAATGTTTTTTTGGTAATAATGGACGAGAACTGCGTGGTCGCTATCGCCGTTCCGCACCTCATGCCACCCTCACCCCACCTCCGTGGCGACACGCCGTCGCCGTGCCCCACCTCACCCCACGCCAGGGACACACAACCTTCGTTCTGTGCGATATTTTGGCGCTCTATATGAGAACTCCTCGGATGTGCCCTACTTTGATGGCGGAATCGTTCTATATGATCACATTCGTCCCTAACAAAAATTTTGGAATTTTATTTATTTAAAAAACAAAAATAATAATTAATAAATTATTAAATATAAATATTTCAGGTCGTTCGTTTTATAGGGGAAACGCTCTATGCGAACAAGTCTTATGCGGGACCCTAGTGTACTACCAAAAATTTAGTTTCAACCAGAAACAGTTGTTAGATGAAATCAGGGTAAATTTTTGTTGTTGAGCACCATTGATTTTGAGGCTGAAACTTTGGTTTCCTGAATAATTTTGATGTGTTTTGAATAAATCTGGCACTCATTTTTAGCAAAAAATCCATGTTTGTTTACAGGTGTGTGTGGCTCCTGGCGAGCCCCGCTTCCCACTGCTGTAATAATGAACATTTTCTTTCTTTCTTGATATTATGTTACTTGAGCAAACCCCACGTCTAACCTAACCTAATCTGATTTAGGTATAGTTTCGGTATTGAGCACTAAAAAACTAACATCAAAACTATTCAGGAAAGCAAACTTTCAGCCTCGAAATCGGTGGTGCCCAATAACAAAAATTTACCCCCAGAGCTCCCCTCCCTCACCTCCATGGACTCAGTACAGCCAGAGCTCCCCTCCCTCACCTCCATGGACTCAGTACAGCCAGAGCTCCCCTCCCTCACCTCCATGGACTCAGTACAGCCAGAGCTCCCCTCCCTCACCTCCATGGACTCAGTACAGCCAGAGCTCCCCTCCCTCACCTCCATTTACTGAATACAGTACTGTAGAGTACTCTACTGTATTAGTTCTATGGTACAGTATTGTACTGTAACATTAAATAATAAATCAAAACATCATGAAATATTACCCAAGAAATAACATTAACTATTGGGTACACGAGAAAAAGAAAAAAACCCATCTGTGCATAAGGGGTGGAAGATGAACACCAAGGCCATGCGCAGCACAGCGTATGCCCCCATCGAGATAAAAAAGAAAGATCCCCCATCAAAAGACGTGTGTATCGCCTCCCAGGCAGTGACCCGTACGAGCCAAAATTCACCCAAAACTATGCAAAATTCCCAGAATCCCTAATGGTGTGGCATTCCTTCTCATACCATGGTGTTGGGAATCTTGTGGTGCTGCCAAAAAACTGTTTTGATGAATCAAAATAATTATTTGGAATTATTTTGTGACAATCTGCCTGACTGCTTCAAGGCGTGCCAAGCCCACGCTTCCCAGACTAGAAGCTGGGCTCCTCAAATTGTGGACAAAAATCCCTCTGACCACATTACAAAACTTAGTACAGAGCATCCCATCACATCTTAAAGAATGACGTAATTAATCAGACGTAAGGGGATGCCGACAAAGTATTAATATTAAAGTAAGTAATCATTGTTTATTGTACTATCACATTTGTTCTACCGCATTAGGCTACGGTCTGACACAGCCAATGTCTACGTCGCATACTGTCTTTGTGTCTATGGAACTTTTGAATCACAGAGCACAGCATTTTCTATCTATTAATATCATTATTATACCTAATAAAACACATGCAGTCATGGAATCAATGTTGTCAGTGTTCAGGACGGCATACCCATTCAACCAATGGTGAATTCCCTTGATATAAACGAATTCTGGTATACGAGTAAGCTCCGCGTAACATATCTGCTTATAGCATCGTTATCATACTGTATGCCAAAAATCTGCTTACTTTTTAAGCGGACCACTTTTGAATGTGGTGGGATTTGTATTAATTTGTTTGTTTAAGGGCTACTGTGAGTTGGTGTGTCGTGGGGTTGCCACTGCACAGTGATTCATACAGAGCATCCCATGTGGAGACTTATCCCTCTCTACAAATTTATGATTACCATATTTTCTGCCATAGAAGATGCATACTCAGAAATCATGCACAGCATGCTACACTGAAACTATAAACAATCATATGTAAATGTCCAAATATGCTGTAATTTTTGTTTTCTTCATTAAAACATGAAGTAACATGCAAGAGTCTACTTACCATGAGTAGACTGCAAAAATATCATGCAGTATGATCCATTACTGAGAAATTATATATGCATTCCACAGAATCTGAAGCATTACTATAGGGGAGGTGATACTTTTGTGAATGTTATACCTCTTGGTCTAAAAATGTGCCTTGTCTGAATACAATCATTGTCATGAAAAATATTTCGACCTATGAAATGTTTTGACCCCCTGTACATACCTCTTGAATTATGAGATTTTCACCTATAATTCATTCACCCAGGTGTATGCTTAATAGGTGGTCCGTAGCATAGTTTCATTGTTTTAAACATGTCTAAGTTAAAATGGCAAAGCCATCGAAGTGTTCACGCTTTCCCAAATTGTGCACGATCAGAGCTGGGCAGTATTTAAATACATTTGTATCTAAATACGTATTTAAATAAATTTGTGTATTTAGAACTGTATTTATAAATACATTGGTTTTCACGTAATTAAATACATTATTTAAATACTTTAATGAGTATTTAAATATTTTGTATTTAAATACTCATAATATAAAAATGTACATATTATTTCTATCAGTTAATTTGGCCATAAACCCGCCCAACTATCTGGCAACCCTGATGTTACACTGAACCAGTGTTTCCACTTTCAATGAAATTTCTTTATTTTAAGGAAATTTAGGCCTAAGAAGGAAAATTTCCAAGGAAACGCAAAATCTAAGGAAATCCAGTTTTTTCGGACATTTCTACAGATATGTAGTTTAAGTTAAATAGCCAGGTGAGGTTTTTTTTTTTTTTGTTCTAAAAAGGGAAATATACAATAGGAAAGTATCCTATATCATTTATCAACCATTTTATATTGTTAATCATGAATTACTGAATACATGTAAAAATTTGTGTGCATTTAAAATGTATTTACAAATGTATTAAATACAATTGATGTACAGTATTTAGTATTTAGCATTTAAATACATTCGTAAAATGTATTTAGTATTTGGTATTTAGATACATTTCTCCCATGTATTTAGTATTTAGTATTTAAATACATTCAATGTATTTAGTGCCCAGCGCTGTGCACGATATGTTGGACAGTGATGAGAAGGTCTCGATTACCTATCACGGCGATGGCAGCAGAACACAAGGGACTGGAACATATTCTGTCCAAGGAGTCATGATCAAGAAGAAATACTATCCTTTATCCAATGCTCAGAATTGCTTCTAAGACAAAGGAGAACCTAGTCGATCAGAGAGTGACTGTCCTCTTGATCTTGGCGATGTATGGAGGCGACACAAATCTTGTGGAGCAAGATCGACTTCATCATGGCGGACAGTGTCAGCCACATCATTGGGATAGACTCGATAGAGGGAATGATAGCTGAAAAGCTGAAAGCTGACCACATCCTTGACTACCTGCTCCGCCAAGTTCATCCAAGTTTTATGTTCAACAGGGATCTGTACAAGCTCTGGAGTGACGTTGACAAAGTTATTGGGTCAGATAAGATATTCACAGAATTTCCTATCACATTAGACAACCCTCTGTATCTGTCTCAGTATCTGTAACTGAGAACTCGCTTGAATGTCTTCCGAGACTTTTCTCCCACGACTTCGACCACAAGCAATGGAACGAGGCAGACATGTTCGACATATTTCTCCGACAGAAGAAGTACGAGGCCAAGAGACTGCAGAACGAGAGGTTAAACTCTCTTGTGTACAGCTGTGCAGTGGCTCTCTTCTTGGACCAGGATGTGACGAGTTTCTTGCTTAATCAATAAATTCCAGTCGATTACCAATCAGCTGGCTTGCATAGTCAGGTGTTTCGAGAAGCTGGAATACGTGCGTACCTTGGACTCAGTGGGAGTGGCAATTGATGTTCATCTGGTGGAACCTTTTGTGTCCCTCACCTCCAGTAGCTCAACCACATATGACCAGATTAGGGAGGCCTGCCTTCAGCTGCACATGGATCTAACAACGACCTCCGCTGAGAGATTGCTCAACCTGTCTCGGCCTTCCTTCTCCTCTGTGAGTGAAGAGAAGTTTCGACACGTTCTCTACCAAGAAGAGTTACTGAAACCAGCTGAGTCTGTGTTCCAGACATACATGGATGAATGCTGCCAGGTTCTGGAGATCCTCCTTTCACGACTTGCAGCTGGGTGGTCGAGACAGAGAGGAGACATGTTTCAGTTTGGACCGAACGCCGACTCTGAAGCTCCCTCAGCCGAGTGAAATGGATCAGGAGAAGCTTGCTTCTGCGCCGATCAACAATCTGAACCCTGAAAGATCTGTAGGTGCCATCAACTATAGATAGAAGTTGAAAGGGGCTAAGCATAAGCAGCAAAAGAGACTGAGCATAGCCCACATCAATGCAGTGGCTGACTGTCTGACACATCCAGGCTGACTGAGGACAAAGATATGGAAATCAAAAAGTTTCAAGAAAATGACAGACAGTGGCGGAGAGCTCCCACAAATCATGAAGGAGTGGGATGAGCAGCAACAGAAGTTGAGGGAGGAAGGAACGGACGAGAGACATGCAGCTAATATCTCTGTAGACTGACAGAGAAATGCTGATTTAACTCATCTCAAGGACCTTGGTGGTCCATTCACCAATGAAAAAGAGGTGGACCAATACATTGTCAGCAACATCAGCAAAAAGAACAAGAACGATTGACTGTATCTTGAAATTAGGCATGCGAAGAACAGCTGTGTGATATACCCGAAGCAGGCGGATATCTTCAAGCTCAAGAAGAATCACAGATCCTCTCCAACGAGACATATGCAATCAACCTCAAGGTGTACCTGAGGAAGCTTACTTGCCACGTTGACATGGATATCAGTGATTTCAGCTGAGCCCTGAATAAGCAATTTTAGATACCTACAGGCGAAATTATCTTTGTTCTCGTGAATAAAATATGTGATGCAAAGCTTATTTGTTATAATAAAATGCCTTAAAACAACAGTAATTGGCTGGAAAAAATCATGAACTTGTAACTTCTCTACTCTCTGAATTTACGATGATTTAAAGATAAATTTACTTTTTTAAACCACACATATATTTACAGCTCTTCAGAAGTGGATTATTCCACGTGTTCCCTACCTAATCTGCCTAAATAGCCTACGGGCAGACATGCCCCACAGTCAGACCCCATGTACAGGGGGTTATACAATATTTTAGGCGAAAAATAAGATGAGCACTAGATTTGCGACTTGATGGAGCACATTTTGAAACGAGGAGACTATTCAAAATTGGAAAAATCTCACAATTGTCACCCTCCTGTTACTATATACAATATGCTTATTTTCTTTTGTATATGATATAAGTTGAAAAAGCAACACTTCTTTTTACATATGCATATGGATGGCTCACTTCTACAGTACTACAGATTATTCATGTTTTAGAGGACAGAAAACATGTAAAAGTTTCTGAGAGCAGCTTAACATATAATGTGGACCTAGTAACAAACCAAACTATAATATATACGTACATCTACATCTGAAAGAACAAGGAATCGGACGCTGATGATTTTATGCTAGCTGACAACTCACTTATGAGTACTACATACGTATATGACCATCTCCTTACATTTTAAGGAAAGAAAAAAGAAATATGCAATTAAGTCAGAAGTACCATCTACTAAATGAGACTAATAAGCATTGCATTTGTTGTTGCTATCAAAATGGTGTAGGATATAATAGTGTGACTAAGACTATACTTTACCATTACTCATTCAAGAGGCATAACGCCACAAGTCAATGATATACTGATGAACTTGTGGATATTGTGGTAAATTTACCTGAAACATGAGGTAAAATTCTTTGTAATGTTCCCTATACATTTGTTTCTACTTCACACAGCATGCAAGCAGCTTACCCGAGGGAAGTTTTCTCCAGTCTAGGAATGCAAAAAAAAACATAGATATTTAATTAATAATGAAATAGAAGTAATTAATGAGCTTCAACAAACATGAACATAAGCAATATAAAAATAATGTGGCAAAAAAATAGAAGAGACAATATGTAAAGGGTTTCCAACTCAACAGAATTCTAAAATTAATTTGAATTTTCTTTTGCACCTTATCATTATTTTTCTTTTCAATGCCAACATGCTCCTATATTCCTACTGTAGTGTGAAAGATGCCTCAACCATACAAACAGAGGCAGATGGCTTGCAACTTTTATCTCAAGAACGTTTTCCGCCTACTAGGCAACGGTTTTTTTCCTATGCCAATATGCATCAATGAGGGAGGAATGTCAAAGAAAAATCATAGCAATCCATGATGCTGTACATTTTAGCAATCCATGATGCTGTAAATTTGTTTATAATATAACATTCAGTTCAGCTCCATTACATGCACCATTATAGAAAAGGCCTTTTTCTACACTTATTTTGTACACAAGTAGCAAACCTAACCAACTAAAGACACCTGCCTATCCCCTATCCTGCAGGATGAGCACTAGTACATAGCCCAGGCAGACTCCAACATCTACACTTGGCCTCATTTGGGCTTTTCTCTACTGAACAGCAATCCTACGATTTTTTTTACTCCTACAGAGATTTGTGCCTTAATAATTAAGGCATTAGGATGTGTAGGGTGACCCATACCTTTGATGGACTTATCCCATTACATACAGCACACACTTTGGCCCATAATTTTTGTCATATCTTGTACATGAGGCACCTGAGAAATGAATGAGTGAGAAAATCTCTTCAACAGATCTCAGCTTCTCCAAATTCTGGGCTTTGCACACATTTAAATGAGCTAATACATTACTCACCAAAATACTCATGAATCTATCTACCCATAAAGGCCGGGTAACGTGATTCCCTTGATGTACGTAGAGGAACGTAATTACGGATGTACGTAACAGGAATTCCCACTATCACATTTTCCAGGGCTATTTTAACTCAAGCGCGACATTTATTGTACCCATGGCAGTGTAAGATCATAGGGACAGTGCATTACTTATATGGTATTCAGCTAGTATTAGTCATGGATAAAGATTACGAAAGTGATTCGTCTGTGTTTGTTCAGTCTTGCGTACACTGAATTCAGTGTAGGTAATTTTATGGTGATGTGCCATGGTTAACCATTACCAAATGTATGTGAATACCATTATGCGGAAGTGATAAGTGTATTTTCTATCTTTGTAATTGTCACACTGTTCGCAGGTGGTGCCCGTTAGTCTAACGAGGCAACAGTCTAACCAGCCAGTCAGACAAATGCATATATTCATGGCAAAAGTTACCCCTTTTTACAAGCTAATATCTTCAAAATGGCTATACGTACTTAGAGTCATGGGATTTGCTTCATCATGAAGAAGAAGAATGAATACAGCATACCATTTACTTTTCATTCACTTTATATGTAATTTATGACAAACTTAGTGTAAAAAACTGCTATTTCAGGAAAAAAGAAACGAATCTCAGTGACCGAAAAAAATGGTTTACCCCGGCCTTTAGCGGTTGGTAAGAGTCATTAAAATTTGTGACCGAAAACGCAAGATGATATATTATGATGTGTATATGTAAGATATGTTATGGACCACACAGTTTACAAAATATAAGAGAAGCAAACAAATGAAAACACATTACAATGAAGCTGCTTCCTCCCACCAAATACTTCAGCTTTGTAGATCATTTAGTATTAATTTCTGCAGAATTCTTTATGTTAAGAGCTATTAGACTGCTGTACTAAAGTCCTACTTAAGATAATCAAACTATTAGTTAATAAAACAAAAGTAAGGCTTCAAACTATTGTAAATCCTCTCTAATTTGAACTAATTGGGGGGGGAGACCTAGATTGAATCAGCCGAAAGTCCGAATTATTCGATGGTTACCTCTAGCCCCTCCACACAATAAGAACTCACTCAAACATGCCAAAACAGCACAGATTGTATTACTTGTACTCACCAAAAACCATCGTATTTATACGATAATTATCGTATGTCTGGTCACGCTGGGCAGCCACGGCATGCACCGCATGGGAGAGGTAGGACTCACACTAGTAAGGCCCGGATAATTTGAACTTCTGTTTGAATTATGGAAAGTTGTTGAAATATTTGAACTGGCCTGAAACAGTTCGAATTATACGGGTTCAAATTAGAGAGGATTTACTGTATACAAGAATTTATACAAGAAGCATTGCTGCTACAAAGGTATGCATATTTAATTTAAGAGATATTTTTGTATGGTACTGTAGTCCAACGTAGTTGTAAAGGTTTCCTGCGGTAACGTCACAAGGCAGTTTTAATCCGCAGGTTTGGAGTTGATGTGTGGGAGGCGGAATAAGAGGGTTGGTCTGTTGCCGGTAAGAGGGAAGTTGGAGCGGTTGTTGGGCCGGTCGGGCTCTGTGTATTTACCTAGTTGTAACATACAGGAAAAGAGCTATGCTCATACTGTCCCGTCTCCAAATCTACTATTATCCAGTTTGCCTTTGAAGTCCTGAATACTTCTTGCATTAATCACTTTTGCATCAAGGTTGTTCCTGGCTTCTATGCTTCTATACGGGAAGCTGTATTTTTTTATGTCCCTCTTGCATGTTGTCCTTTTCAATTTCTTCTCATGACCTCTTACACTTCTATCGTCCCACACAAACAGATCTTCTCTATCAATTTTTTCCAGACCCATTGATGCTCTATACACTGCTATAAAATCTCCCCTTTCTCTTCTTTTCTCAAGAGTTGGGAGTTTTAGTCTTGAAAGTCTTTCCTCATATGGTAAATCTCTCAGACTTGGAGCCATTTTTGTGGCTGCTCTTTGTATTCTCTCAATCTTCCTTATATCCTTCTTTTTATGTGGTGACCAAATCACTGCTGCATATTCCAACCTTGGTCGAATCAGAGATGTTATCAATTTCTTAATCATCTCTTCATCCAGATATTTGAATGCCATTCTTATATTCCTCAGCAACTGATATGTATCTCCTGTGATCTTGTTTATGTGCTTCTCAGGTGACAAATTGTCCGTAATCCATACTCCCAGATCTTTTTCGACCTTTGTTTGTGATTATCCATTCATTTCCCATCGAATACTTTCCTCTCTGTCTCTTTTTGCTACTGCCCACTTCCATCACTTTACACTTTTTAGCATTAAACTCCATTTGCCATAGTTGACTCCATCTGAAAATCTTATCTAGATCCTTTTGTAAATCCTCACAGTCCTCTTTACTTTCTACTTTTCTTAGTAATTTAGCATCATCAGCAAATAAACTCATATAACTGTTGACTCCCTCTGTCATATCATTTACATAGACCAAGAACATCACTGGGGCCAATACTGATCCTTGAGGAACTCCACTTATCACACTGCACCATTCTGACTTCTGATCTTTTATTACTGTTCTCATCTCTCTGTTGCTCAAAAAGGCTTCCATCCACTTTAGCAAACCACCCTTCAATCCTCCTACATGTTCTAGCTTCCAGAGCAGTCTCTTGTGAGGTACCTTGTCAAATGCCTTCTTTAGGTGCAAGTATATGCAATCGACCCACCCCTCTCTTTCCTGTGTCACATCGATCACTCTCGAGTAAAAGCTTAATAAATTCGTTGTACATGACATTCCTCCTCTAAATCCAAACTGGCCACCTGCGAGTGTGTTTGTCTCTTCCAAGTATTTCAACCATCTGTCCTTCACAATTTTTTCACACATTTTTGCCACTACACTTGTTAATGATACTGGCCTGTAATTTAGTGGTTCTTCTTTGTCTCCTCCTTTGTGAATTGGCACAATATTTGCTCTTTTCCAATCAAGCGGGACTCTGCTCTCCTTGAGTGAACTCTCAATTACACTATGTAACTTTCCT
This sequence comes from Chionoecetes opilio, assembly GCA_016584305.1. Taxonomy (NCBI): domain Eukaryota; kingdom Metazoa; phylum Arthropoda; class Malacostraca; order Decapoda; family Majidae; genus Chionoecetes; species Chionoecetes opilio. Next base: position 138,084 of record JACEEZ010015425.1, on the reverse strand, counting down.
GCTAGTTGGTTACTGCACTCTTTCATAATCCAGTTCGACACTCCATCTGGACCCGGGGCTTTTCTCACATCTTGACTTTCCATTAGCCTTTTTACTTCTATTACGTCTACTTTTATGTCTTCCATTATATTTTCTTTTGTTATTATATTTTTAGTTTTAAATTAACTTTCTCTTGTAAATACAGTCTGTAAGCACTTATTCATCACCTCAGCCTGTTGTAATGCATCTTCATACACTATGCCTTCTACCTTCAGCTTATCTATTCCTTCTTTGTTTTTCCTTTTTCCATTAACCCTCTCACGCACAAAAAGTTTAATAAGTTTCTCCGTCCACTGCGACATCCGTCTTATGCTCCCTAAGGGGCCCCGCGAAATGGCCTGACTGTGTGGCGAATTATTTTTTTTGTTATCAATTTCACCAACGTATATTTTTTTTTCCTGGCATTATTATATATCATTGGTTTTGCAAGAGTTTATTCTGCCTTATGAAAGAAAAAAATAACAAGAAATGCAAATAAATAGCGGAATTTACCGACTCCGAAAAAATATTAAGTAAAGAGAAATAAGAAATACTTACGTTCACCACTTCGTAGCTCGAAACTTCCTGAGTCAACTTTTTATGGTTTATATGCCAATAAAAGCGGATTTTTATGAGGATTCCAACGTTACCATTATAATTTTCATATGGCCAGTATGGCCGGCTCGGGACACGTTTTAAAGGGACGACAATCCGCGCTCACAAGCTGCCTGCTGAGTGGAAACTGAAACACAAGCCCTTATCATTTCAAATCTGTTATCACGAGAGAGTTGACAATAAGTTTATTTTATAGGTCTAGCTTGGATCTTTAACGCAGAAATTTTTGACGCGATTCTGATAAATACTTTATTTTAGGCGAATTTTTAAATGTTTTTTGACGCAATTCGCGTCAAAAGCTCAGGTGTAGACGGGCCCGTTTTGACGCGATCGCGTCACCGTGCGTGAGAGGGTTAATATATCTATAGAAAAGTTTCGGTTCGTTCTTACATTTTTCTATTATATTCCTCTCATAGTTACTTTCTTCTTCTCTTCGGATTCTTACATATTCATTTCTAGTTGTTTTGTACTTCTCCCAAAGGTTGATACCTCCTTTTTTCCTCCAACTATTCCATGTTTTTTCTCTTTCTAGTCTTGTTAATTCACATTTTCTGTTAAACCATTCATTTTTTTTCTTTTCTCTGATAACTATCCTTGGAACATAATTATTTATTCCTTCGGTGTAAATTCGGATGAACTCATCCCATTTTTTCTGGGTACTCCTTGCTGCATGGAAATTACTCCAGTCTGTCTCTCCGAAAAATGTTCTTAATCCGTCACAGTCTGCTTTTCCATAATTGTATCTTCCTTTCTTGTGTTCTTCTCTCCTCCCCTCTTTTTTTCTATCATTTATTTCAAATTCAATAGGTACATGGTCGCTCTTTCCAAGTGGGCACTGATAATTTACTTTACTAATTACTTCCAGTTCTTTCGTCAATAGTAGGTCTAGTCTTGATGGTTCTTCGCTACCTCTGAATCTTGTGTTCTCTTTAATCCACTGAGTCATGATGTTATTCATTACCAAATCCAACAATATACCACCCCATGAGTTTTCTCCTCCTTCAGTATACCATTCTTCCCAGCAAACTTCTTTGCAGTTAAAATCTCCCATCAAAATTATGTTCTCACAATTTTCCATCGTATTTTTTAAACATTTGCTTGTGTCTCTTATCATGTCTCCATACTCTTCTCTCCCCCAGGAATTTGTCTTAGGTGGAACGTATATGAGTACTAAGTCTCTTATTCTTCCTTTTTTCATCACCAACTCTACCTTCAACACCTCTGCCATTCCTTCTCCTTTTTCGACATTCCCTACTACCACATCCTTCCTTGTTAATACCATTACACCACCTCCCTTTTTCTGATTTCTGTTTCGCCTCCATACATTATATTGACCCTCCCCAAATGGCACATCCTCAGAATCACTCAGCTTCGTTTCTACTAAACCCAATACAGGGAGGTCCCGAAGATACGAGCAGTTAGGTTCCACCTGGCATACTCGTAAAGCAAAATCTCGTATAACGAAACACATAACTCATGGTAAAATATAGGTTTGGTTCCAGGACCCCATCAATTATAAATAATAATAAAAAAAAAAAAAAAAAAAAAAAAAAAAAAAAAAAAAAAAAAAAAAAAAAAAAAAAAAAAAAAAAAAAAAAAAAGGACATGTTTTTCAAGCTAAAATAAACTATAGCAAACACAACAAACACACAGCGTCTATATTACCCACACTGTACTACCTATTCTGTAGAAAAAGCATTCTGAAAGAGAAAATAGCACACAAAATAACATAACTGCACATTAATGAAACATAAAACATGCATAACAAGCAAAAAGTACATTGTAATGTAGGGGACGCCGCGTGATACAAGAGAAGGTAGTGTAGGGGTCCCAAGGTTGGGGCCGCACACCTGCTAATTACCCCTAAAGGTCAGGCCGCGCCATATGCTTAATTACCCTTCAGGTCACGCCTTGCTAGGGGTGACCTGACTGCGGTCCCAAGGTTGGGGCCGCACACCTGCTAATTACCCCTAAATGTCAGGCCTCTCCATATGCTTAATTACCCTTCAGGTCACGGCTTGCTAGGGGTGACCTCACTGGGGTCAACCAAATTCCCCTTTGTCCAGCCCGGGAGTGGTAGGGCGCGCATTTTGAACTTGATAATTTTACTCACCCCAGTTTGAATGTTGTATCATTGGATTTTCGATCTCGTATATTGAAAATAGACCCTAATTTACACATCTCGTATCATTGGATTCTCGTATACCGAATGCTCGTATAACGGGACCTCCCTGTATGTCTGGTTTCTTGGCTCTCAGGTAATCGTTTACTTCTGTTAATGTTGACACTAGCCCATTTATATTTGTGTACGATACTCGCCATCCTTTTTCATTTTCCTTTGAACTGTCTTCTCTTATTCTTTCTCTTTTAGATACCACTTCTTCAGTTTTCGGTCTAAAACTCTCCAATAGAATTTCTTTTTTCCTCTTCTGTCCTCAATTCGTTTTTTTCTTTGTTTTTTTTAAACAGTACATTCAATTTAGCTCTTTCTTCCTCATTCATATCTTCTCTTATCCATATTTTCTTATATTCTTCTGTCTTTGCCAGTTTCCATGCCTTAGACATAGTGCATTAGATCTAGATTAGACATTAGATCTAGTGCTGCATTTTGTGACCTAAACTTAACTTTTATGGGGCGGGCCCCTCCCTCTTCATATTTCCCCCCATTCCCCATCACCAACACAACCCTGTTTCTCCCACTTTCATCTCTATAGTCCCCCTTCCTTCTCCATCACCATGGCAACCCCCACCTACGTGTGGGGCTAGCTCTTGACGCTATCGTGGTACGTTCATGGCACTGTCGTGGTTATCGTAGCTCTATCGTGACGACAAAATGACCGTTTGTTTTCCATTCGTGACATAGTCTTACAGCTGTCATGACTCCCTCGTGACCATCTTACGACCGTCATGACACATACGTACAGGCAGCGTGACATTGTTGTGAGGCTATCTTGGTCTGCGTTTTTCGTGGTTAAATTTCACGATAGCGTCAATAATCAAATTTGTCGCGCTATCGTGGTTCGATTATGGAATGTGTGAAGGGAGCTTAAGGACAAGGGAGGGGTGCGCAGACTTGTTCCACTGCCCACAAACTCGTCTCTGCGCATCTGAATCATTGTACATCGTCCAGGATGTGAATTTTTGTAGGCCACATTGTCATACCGAGCCACCAGAATTATCATATTTTCAGATTGATTAATTATCGTACAACCTTAGGTAAAATCATATACTCAGTAAATGACTTTATAATTTTAGTAAATAACTTGTAATTTACTTTAGTAAATAACTTGTAATTTACTTTAGTAAATAGCTTGTAATTTACTTTAGTAAATAACTTGGTAATTTTACTCACCCCAGTTTGAATGTCGTAGCATTGGATTTTCGATCTCGTATATTGAAAATAGACCCTAATTTACACATCTCGTATCATCGGATTCTCGTATACCGAATGCTCGTATAACGGGACCTCCTTGTATTCTCATGTGCGTCGTGCCAACCAATGGACGTCATCATCAAGGGGCACAGGAGCTATTTTACACATCCATGTAACGCAGTACTTAACGGAGTAACGGTAACTTGCGTTACATATTCCGCTAATATAGCGGAGTAATGAGTAACCCTATTTGATTTCTGAGCAACAGAATAGTGTATAAAGAAGTTACATTTTGGAGTAATGATGCCCACCTTTGCTTCTGAGTATCATCCTGATCATTGAAGTTGTTCCCATTCTCTCCGAGTGATTGAGCTCTCACAGTTCTTCACTAACCACTACCTCTGCTCAGTAGTTCATCCCTTAATATTTGCTGGACATGCCGCACCATCTACATACATAATCCATTCTTTTCATGCCACATGAGCTTCCAAGTAACTGATCTCTTTTGCCTGGATCCCAGCTCTCTTGCTTCTGCTCCATTTCACTACTGAATATTTCAAATGCAGGGCTCAAAGTAAGTTTTATTGGTTTAGATTGAAAGTACCTACAGGGCCTAGTAATCAACAGAATTTTCTACACTTCGATATTATGAATACTTTCTGACAACATCTGAAATAATTTTACAGCTGTTTATTTATACGACTAGTGGCTGGGCCTTCCTTGTATTTACTAACAGTTTCATTAAAGTTTGTAGTTACTTGAGTTCCTTCACCTGCAGTACCTTGGACTTACGAGCTATTTCGTTGTGGCCATGTAGTGGCCTTTGCTTTCACAGTGTAATGCATAAATTCATCAGAACCACTTAGTCAAGTGGGACGTCCCTATTGACAAGGTCAGTTAACGCGCCAAGTGGGTGCACATTCAGGTGAATAGTGTAGGTTCGAATCCTCACTCGGGACACGGAAAAAGGAAAAGATTTATTTCCGAATTATGATTACCAGTCTGAGTCATGTGTCTGTTGGAAGGACATACTGACAGGATTTCAAAAGGTAACTGTGGCCCAGGGCAATGTGAAGCCTCTGTCGGATCTGGGCATTACTCTCATGGAAGCATCACCTGGTTCCATAATATGACCACATGCAAATCTCTGTCAACAGGGCACTTCCTACTCTCTCTCTCTTGACCAAGACTGCCCCTTCAGGAATCCCCCTCAGAATACCACACATCAAGCAAAGAGTAATGTTGAGAAGAGAGAAAGCAAATAAAGAAGACCCCTTCCCTCCCCAGGCGTTTCAAAAGTATGGGTCACAGCCACATATACAAGGAGGAAAATCTTGAATTTTGGCATGGAGGCAGGAAAATTACAGTTCTGGGATTTTTTTCTTCCATACTAAGTGGCATAGGGTGACAGTTATGAGGCTACTTGCTGAAACTGGAAGCCTCCCTACAGAAGCTGTTCTGCTAACTACATAAATGAGTCTGCATGCTCAAAGAAGACCACTGAAGTTACTAGTATAACTTATTACACTTATAAATTCCTGAAAAGACAGCAGAGCAGTTGACTTAGGACTTCGTTGTGGATACTTTTTCAATAAAGAGGTCAGAATACATTTTGCAGACACTACACCAAATTATCCATTACTATTAATTTCTAAAAATTTCAAAATGGGGGAATTTTTATAAATTTTTAAAGTCAATCTGCAACCAGTAAGAATTAATAATATCGAATGCATAGAGAGTTTAAAATCAAAGTTGAAACTTACAGTTATGGCACAGCACATAAGAGAGTGTTCACTCATTTCTTTCGCCATCATCTTGAAGAGTTGCTTCTTCTTTTCGAAGTCATCTACATAGCCTCCAGTTGTTAAGTCCAGGTGGGCTGACACTCCAGATGTGAGATCCACCAGTGCATCACTGAGATTACCTCCCTAAGGGACAAGAATGTATGATAAACCTTACTCAATCTCATGCAATAAAAAAAAAATATCTAGCTATTTCCAGCACATGTGCAATGGCATTGAGAAAAGGAAAGTAGAATGATTAATTCCTTTAGAAAAGCAAGTACAACTCAAAAGAAATAGATATTATGGAATAGAGTTGGTCTTTACATAACTTATTCTTGCTGTTCCTTTCCTTCCCAGAATATTTCTCAATTTTGTTGACGCATGTGTATCTCTGTGCATTGCATACAGTCTTCTTACTGTATAATTCACCATGCATTTGTTACCCACCATTGGTATGACAACTGAGCGAATACATTACCATACCTTTTTAAATCTATTAATGGTTTTCCTTGTGTTTTGGTGTCATTGAGTCAAAATTAACTACCTGCATCACACAGCACTCCCCACTACATATTTGTTGTCAGCCATTGCCATAACATCATTGAGATCACTGCCTCTCATGACTACTGTTACCAGCATTGGCTGCCTACACAAGGAAAATAGCAGCATCTCTTTACAATCTATCATTAAAGTTCTTTCCTTTGTGTCATGGAGGGTTCAAATGGACAAGTAGATAAGTGGGGACACAAGTTGCCGTGCAGTGATTTGTAGTGCTAATGTGTGTGGTGGGAGGTAGTAAAAATGGATATAGTTATAAATCTCCTCTCTTTATCAACATCACCTCAAGCCACACTGCTAGTAATAAAGAGTATGCTAATATAACTGCTTAACAAATGAAGAATTTGAAAAATTCAAATTAGACAAAGATCTGGGTATTGGTATGAAACTGCAACCCTAATTTCAACTAAACTCATGATACTTACAATTATTTTTATCTTACTGGTATCTTTCACTATATATTTGCTATATTCCTGCTTATAGTGAACATGAAATAGTAGTAAAGGAATTCTAAAAATGAATACAGTGTAACAATCCAGTGGATTTTAGCACACAAATATCAAATACTCATTAATTGTGAAACAACCAAAAAATAACAAGCCACAACAGTGTTCAAAACAAATAGCAATACTGATACATACAGGTTCCACGTCCCTAGGAAAAGCCCCACACAAGTGCACCCAGAGACCTGCTTCTCCCAAAACTGTGGCACTTCGTTAATCTATCCTCTGGTTATGCCTATGCTATCTCAGAATATTCCTACTTATTTATTATAGATTGATTTAATCACTAATTCAGCCTGCTCTTCCATTCTCATCATCTCATTAACTTCCTTATATAATACTGTATCTATCTATTCTTCCTTACACTTACAACCATTTTTAGTATCAGGATACAGACATCTCTTGATACGCTGAATTAAAATCCAAAATTTCAGATAGAATAAACATTTCCATTATGACTGTCCATCCCCATCCTATCTATCATACCTTTCCCCTCAAAAGCTACTGTCAATATTGAAATCTTTGAGTCAGCCATTATCAATTACAGGGAAGGAACAACCATTTCAGTCTCTCACTCCCTTAAATTCTTCCCAAGGAGAAATGACACTGTAACAAGGTATAATTAATGGTATGATTCCCAATGGGGAGTTTTCTAATAAGCTCACGCTCAAGCCTGTTTCTCGCGCTCTCATATCCTCTGCCCTTTGAGCGTGAATGATCTATCATTTACCGTAAATTTCCTGTACTTTTTCGGGACATATCAGAATTACCCTTCAATACAACAACTGAAACAGTTCTTAATAAAAAATGTAGTTTATCATTTTGTTTTTCAGCACTTGAAGAAAATATTGGCAAAACATAGAATACTTGAAAACTCAATTTCTTAAAATCGTCATTTCATGGAAACACTGCACGTTCAAGCTGAATGAAGCTTCAGGAAGTATGTACTTGTATGTAAGCTTTCACTGAGTACCTGTTTTGGGTGCATATGTCTCTCTTACGACGAACATTTGCAGGAACGCATGCATCTGCCGTTATCTGCCTCACCTGTGCCTTCCTGAGGAGACAGGTCAACTACCACGCCTGTAATAGCATCATAGGACATCACCAGGGCTCATAGTGTTCCCCAAGGGATCCTCGCAGCCCTAAAACAAGACTCTTCCCCCCAGCCGTGGATAAGAAGAAGTGACTGATATCAGATCCGGACATCGGGATGGTTTCTACGGAGATGCTGAACGCCACACTATTTCTTGGTTAAATGTTCGTCGCAAAAGAGACAGACACATCCAAAACAGGTACTCGGCGAAAGCTTACATACAAGTACATACTTCCTGAAGCTTCATTCAGCTTGAATGTGCAGTGTTTCCATGAAATGACGATTTTAAGAAATTGAGTTTTCAAGTATTCTATGTTTTGCCAATATTTTCTTCAAGTGCTGAAAAACAAAATGATAAACTACATTTTTTATTAAGAACTGTTTCAGTTGTTGTATTGAAGGGTAATTCTGATATGTCCCGAAAAAGTACAGGGAGTTTACGGTAAATGATAGATCATTCACGCTCAAAGGGCAGTGGATGTGAGATGCGCGAGAGACATCTGGCGGCTTAGCTTTGAAAACTCCCCATTGGTGAAAGAAGAAATAACATATAGGAACACAAAGTGAAAGAAAAAATATAAGGTATTATTCCTATAAGAAATTGTGGTTTTGGCTAGACGACTCCCATGGAGACATTTCCTGACTATAGTAAAACTCTTAATATTTGCTAAACTAATATCCTTTAAATTAATGTGTAACTTTACCTCAAGTGCTTCATAAGAACCATAGAGTTTAGCATAAGCTTTCTCCAGTAAGGCACACCAGAACTCTCCTCTCTCCTTGGAATGAGTAAAGATGAGTTTCCCCTCAATGGTGGGCAGCAAGTCATCTATTACCACCTCCACCCACTCCCCAAACCTCCAGAATCGGAAGCAGAAGATGCCTGGATGCAGTTCTCCATACTCCTGGTCCTTGTAGTCTGGGATGACCTGCACACAAATGAGACTCCATGTACAACTTTGATAAATAGCCATAATGAAACTTGAGATCCACATGACCAATACTCAAATATTTTTAGACAGACATACACATACACGGAAGTAAGTAAAGTGTGGAAGATGTCACATAAACAGATATACTAATATAAATAGGTTAAAATCTGCATATTTAGAGGTAAATGACCATCGTGCATAAAGAAACCAGATATTATAGGTTTGGTTGAAACTAACTTGAGAGACTCAGAAGAGATTATAGGGCTGATGAAGGTCATTACAATGTATGGAACATAATCTGAAGTGTGAAGAAAGGAGGTAGTATGATGCTCCTTGTAGAGAAGGATGTGGTTGTGGACAGTGTGGAAATAGGTGATGGCATAGAAGAGGTGCTGAAAAAAATTACTTAAAAAAGTGATGGTGGGAAGAGACATTGTAGTTGCATATGTTTCACCTAAGATGTACGCATGGTCTAAAAAGGAATATGAAGGAATGATGAATGACACCAGGGAGAGCCTACAAATATCATTCAACAAAAGTACAGCATTACCCCAGCCATCTGGCACCAATAGGAAATTTTGTGATATGGATAGCTGGGTTTTCCGGTTTGTTGAGTGATACTCTTATAAAGATTATATTTTTAGTAATACTCAAAGTAAAATAGCAGAATCATGTAGTTATATTATGAACTTTTTCCAGAGGTTTGCATATGTCTATTATCTACTTGTCAATACAACACATTTATGTTTGGATGGCACCGTGGACATCAGAACATAAGAACATAAGAAAAAAAGGGAGCTACAAGAGGCCGTGAGAGCTACACGAGGTAGTTCCTGTCATGGAGGATAATCAAGAGGGCAGTACGGATACACCAGCAGGAACACTCAGCTCAGCGAACTGGTTGTTTATACAAATGGCAGGTAGTACACACAGTGCCACCAATGGTGGAAAATGAGACTACTGTACAGTGAGTTTAGAGGATGCACTTACACTTACACTGCTTGCCTGGCGCCAATTTCAATTTTTGTGTGATTAAAAACATATTATTTATTAATTTTCTCTTTAAACTTATTCTGGTTGCTTGAGCTTTCCAGGACAGGAGCACAAGACACCTCCCGAACTAAATTGGCCCACCCCCTTCTTTTATTCTCTTACTGTCTTCTTTATAGGGACTGGCAACTAAGCGGGCTTTGTGTTACCTCTTTTTGTTGTGCCCTTGGCCAGTCCTTTGCGATGTATGACACCCCCCCCCCCCCCCTGTATGCCAAAGGAGAGCACAAGAGTAGTACTGTACTATGATTTTGGGCAATAATTAGGATATATTAGGAATATTTCCCTTTGCAACCACTTGCAAAGGTTGCAGTGGACAACCTTGCTCCCATCCTCTCTCTCTTTAACATATTACAATACACTATCCTTTCACTTTACAAGAGGTCATCTTTCCACAATACCAGCTGGAACTCTTAGTGTTGAGATACTGCCTAATGAATTGAAGACAGCTTCACATGCCTAGGCCATCCTTACCTTATGCCAGAGTTCCTTGACTCCAGCGAGGGTGGCACATGCTGCAACGAACCAACAATTGCCAAGCTGACCTTGGGTCACATCTTTAGCACTCGCACCCTCAATGAACAGCTGAGGCTTGTCTACAATTTCCTGAAAGCAGAGTTTGATTCATGAATGCATCAAATAAATACATAAAATATCTCAAATAAATACATAAAATACATCAAATAAATAATACAAATTTCAGTAAATATTCTGCAGGAGTTAGCGGTCGCCAACCAGCCGGGGCAGCTGGGCAATCGTACACCATCAAATTCGCTTTTATAACCTAAATAACTCAACAAAACCTAACCCAAACCTACCCTAAGCATAACCTAACCTAAACCAGATCTAAACATAACCTAAATCTAACCTAACCTAACCTAGGTATCATTATACGTACGTATAAAAATAAGAGTTATATTTTTGGTTTCCGGATGTGAATAACTACTGCACAATAAACTGAGCCGAAAATAATAGAGAAAAGGTAAACTGTAGGGCTTGAGGAGCCCGCCAACTCCTGCGGAATTTTAACCCAAATTTCAAACCATTTGAAAGCAAAAGTCCTTAAGATTACAGTACATATGACAATTCAATGGTTAAAGGTTCAGATGATGAAAGGTCTTAAGGCCGGTTCCCACTAGACCGCTTCTACGGCCGCCGTTGCCGTACACCACCCAACAATGACGTCACAAAAAAGTTGACCGCACCGCCGTACCGCTGTACGGCTGCCGTACAAAGTTAAAATCAAGTCATCTCTCCTGCTCAGCGGTGTCCGCTCAAGCGGAGGTGCAAACTGTGCCCGGTTACTACTACAACCACTCAAGCGGTGATGATGGTGACGTCATTGTTGGGTGGTGTACGGCAACGGCGGCCGTAGAAGCAGGCTAGTGGAACCGGCCTTTAGATTAAAAAACAAAGAAAAAGTTGAAATCAGAATTGTGCTTTACTACATATAGGAGGAAAAGGAAATACTTTAGAATTAGTGCTTCAATGTAGATAATGTATTTTTAATAAATACAGTGAGCTCAAAAAATCCTCATGACAATGACAAGTGTACTTCAAAGTCAGGAACTTTGAGAGAACAGAAACTGGGGAAAGTTTTTTTTCTTTTAGTTTCAGCATAATAGTCCATTACCAGTATTTCCTTATTTCAGCCTTTCACCAAAAAACTCTAAAGTTGTTTATATTTCATCCTTTCTGCAAATCACTTTCAAATATTTTTTACCTCCTAAATAATAACACTTGCAAGTGATCAGAAAAATCCTGCTACTCTTTCTGGCCTCACCTACCATGCCTTATTCATACCCAATTCAGTATTTAATCTTAATTTCAATCACATTCGATACCATAAACGTAAACCTAGTTATTACCTTGTGAAGTAACCTCTTGGTAAAGTTATTAATCTCAAACCCTGTGATTGAATGTGAACCAAAAAGTTATTGGAATGGACTCATTCATCAGGTAGTTAGTGCAGAGTCAATAGGGAGTTTTAAAAGAAGGCTAGACAGTTTCATGGATGGAGATGCAAGTAGAATGTAGGTAGTGTTAGCTACTAGCTACGTGTAGGTCTCACGGCCTCTTATAGCTTTGTTATTTTCTTATGTTTCACATATGACAAAAAAGAAAAACATTAGTTATGTGTTTACCTAGTTATAAACACACATGTATGTTCACAACTGGGTAAACACAACTTGTGTGTGTGTTTTCATGAATCGCCTATATAGGTATACTAAAATATGTGTACATGTTATCTACATGCAGGTATACAGACACTAATAGAAAATGCATTATGAAAAGGTAAAAAAATGTGTGGAAAAATAGGCTTGGAGAAAAATTATTGGAATTACAAAATGGGGCAAGAGGATGAAAGTGAGCGAAAGAAGATAAAGTGTGTAAAATATATCGACGATATGTGAATTTCTCCAATTTAACACTTTTTTGAAAAATGTTTTATATTTGGTATGTTTAGGATGTGCAAATCACAAACTGTTTTCAGTGTTTATGAACAATTTCCAAAGTGTTAAGTAGTCTACCACCCCACTTGTTTGGGAGGAGGCCTCAGGCATGGAAAAGAAGAAAATCAGGAGAATACTGAGTAAATGCTAGCCAAATAATTTTGAGACACTCACTATTTATTTCTGGGCAAAATATGATGCTTTTTCATTTCGAGATAGTTTTTTTCTGGGGAAACCCCAAAAAAGTGACTTTTTTTCTATTCAGTCAAATAAAAAATAAGCCAATCACCGTTGTCAAAGCTCGTGACGTCACATGGGGGTGGAGCTAATGTGACTACTGGGCTATAATTGTATGTTTTATCTAAGACTTGACTAAATAAATTGTTTCATTTAACCTAACCAAACAAACCTAACCAAACCAAGACTAATTTCATCATGAGCTAAAGTGACTACTGGGCTATAATTGTATGTTTTATTCAAGATAAGACTAACTTAATTGTTGAATTTGATTTAACCTAACCTAACCTAACCAAGAATAATTTAATCATGTTAAATATATCACATTATTACTTTAACCCATTGGTCACTTTAAGCTCCACGGCTCAACTGCACTTCACTCCGGCCAGAGTAATATTAGAAGGGGTGAGTTGTGGCTCCCGGTGCACCAGGCCATAAACTTTTAATCTCAATATATTCAAGCTA